>RBNK01001228.1:0-16757 GCA_003990785.1 Endogone sp. FLAS-F59071 | reverse complement strand
AGTGCTGGGCAACTGACCCTTATACCTCGGCCGCCTTTGCGTTCCCCTCAGCTGGGCAGCACAAGTTGTTATTGCCAGCCTTTAACAAGATAGAGCATAATATCGTGTTCGTGGGCGAACACGCCTCTATCAGACACGGATGGATTTCAGCCGCGCTTGACTCAGCGATCCGTGGCGTCGTAATGATATTATTGGACCAAGGCAGAGTCACGGAGGCAAAGAGAATGGTGAAGAGATGGGGAGCGGATTGGCTGAATATTTAGTTGTGTGGTCCTGACGTTGTCCATTGTCTGATTAACATTATTTGCGATATTTATTTTACCAAAAATAATAAATATGGTGGCATCATTTCTTGCTGGGCACTGCAATCTAACCACGCGTCCAAGTACTCCACTTCATACATCATGCTCTCCAATCATCCTATCATCCATCAACATTTGATCTCACATTCCAATAGATTTCGCCAGATGATATCACTCAGCAAAGCTACCATCCTAGATCATCGAACAAAAAAAAAAAAAAAAAAAAAAAGTCTATGGTACGTAGATGTTAGTTTTGAACTTTGGATATTAATAATATGATAATGTATACTTTCTACAAGCTAAACTTGTATAGCTAGGTTTGTTTAATAGAGATTTTACAGCTATCTATACATCTATTCTATTCACCCCAGCTTGTAGTATAGCTACGTAATAGTATAGTCTACTTATGAACTGTTTTGAAGGAAGATAGTACATAGCAGACTAATGACAAATAGATTTTGTATCTCTAATTAATATGAAATACTTTATTAGCAGTCTAGCCAATCAGCTGCCACACCAAGCACAGTCACGAAATTTTTTTGCACCCTTCCAAAATCATCCCGTAAACACACATCAGACCCTCAAAGCATGTATTTATAAATTGCCATCAAATCTTTAAATATTGCATTCGCCTGCAGTGCCAGTAGGCGACGGTGTTCCTTCCATAATGATGACTTGGTGGCGTGAACGACCTCAAAAGATGATGAGAACCGGGGTGAGAGGGCGTTCACAATTGTTTACAATTCAATTGTTTACAATTAATCCACGCATTGCTCTAGTGGTTGGGATCTCGCGCAACCCTTAGCATATTGGGGAGGGTGTGCATTTTTTTATCATTGGTCAACTTTTAAAAGTACATGCAGTTTCAACAACCTGCACAATATAAGTTTTTAATTCACCATAAACATGCTGCAATTGTGCTTTATTGTAGCCTGAATGGACATAGTGGAAGTGCATACCACACTGTCTTCTCAAGCACTTTAGATACATATATACTTTATAATTTAGGAAAGGCCATATAAATTAATTAAGTTTATCACAGCTTTTGAAGGAAATTGATTAACACATTTGTTAATGAATTTCTCTATCAAATGTCTTCTTAAGGAATTTCAAAGGATTTATGCAAACTCCCTATTATTAAAATATGTATAAAGAGTACAAAAGGTAATGAAGCAAAGACTATCTTAGTGTTATTATCAATTTTGAATAATATCAGCTCACTGAAGCATAAAATATAGCTTTTACACTAAATGTTATAATAAAATCATTTGTAATTAGCAAAGCTGTCAAATGTAATTATTGTGGCGAATGTACTAAAAACCGGTTGTTCGTTCATTGAGAATGCTCAGAGTGTCAGACGCGATATCTCCCTTTGCGTATCCTTACTACAGCTAATTGTGCTGTGCTCTTCAGGCTTTACTACAACTGATATTGAGATATTCCAAGACTCTGTACAAACTGATTTATTTAGATAGAAATAGAGGGGGTATTTATACAAATTTGAAAGACTAAAGAACAACTAATAGAGACTTCACTATGAAAATACAATCCAATCGTTGCAAAGTGACTCTTCTGCTGAAATAAAAGGCATCGTACCGAAATAAAAGGCATTGTGCCAAAATAAAAGGCGTCGTGCCGAAATAAAAGGCATCGTGCCGAAATAAAAGGCGTCATGCCGAAATAAAAGGGAGGGAACAAAGTGTTACAATAACTTTCTTAATCGAGCATAGTACAAATTCACAAAAATTAGTCAAGTTGGGGGTCGGCTATCACATCTGGGGGCTCAACTGGGAATGTCTCATCCTCGAGACTAAAAGGTAAAAGGATAATCTCTTCCTCTATGGCCTGATGGATTTGAGTAATTTCAGCAAGGGTCAGTTTGGAAATGTCAATGGTTCTTCCGTAAAATCCTGAAAGAAGCCATTCATAGCCTAAGAAGAGAGCATAGGTCTTGTCAACCATCTCTTTCACAAATTTAGGCAGTACCGTTTCTTGTTTTCTATTCTTGTGATGCAAGCTTCGGGCCCGTCCTTGATGGAACCGGATCGTAGCATCAGTTGCGCGATTTTGGCAGCATAACCACTCATAGTACTGCTGGCTGAGTAGAAAGAGCTTTTCGGGGTCTTCCTCTTGGTCGAGGAGCGTCCAGTCGATGGTCTTGGATCCCTTTGTCAGTGCTTCCTTCATTGCTTTTTCCACATCCTTCTTTGGGCTGCGTTTGTTGGGCATGATAGATCTTGACCTTGCTTCGGTGGACCGGGGTAGGGAGAATAGAACCGTTGAGTCTCCTGAGCCAAATTGTGCTTTCTTTTATAGCCTGTATGTAGTATGGGCCTTCCCACTTCGGTTGTAATTTAGCCGACCACGATGATTCTACAATATTTCAGTATATGAGAACTTGATCTCCGATATGCAAGGGGGTTGCATTTGCTTTCTTGTTTTGGTTTGTCCGCTGTCTCTCCTGCGCCTTGTCGATGAATATGGATGCCTTTTTTCGGATCAACTGTAACCTGCTGATATCTCATGTGACATAAGCCTATAAACGATCGTCATATGTTCCGTTATCTTTTTCGGGGTGGTGAAACTCTCGGTTTGGCAACCTCCCGTATACAAGCTCGAAGGGGCTGAACTTTGTTGATGCTTGGCGAATGGTTCGGACCGCAAAAAGAGTACTATCAAGATAATGGTCCCATGTTGCTTCTTGATTGATAATCTTTGCCAAGATGTTCTTGACCGTTTGGTTGGTGCGTTCGGTTTGACCATTTCCCTGTGGGTGGTACGACATCATCCGGATATGCTTGATATGGTAAGTCTACTCGAGTTCCCTAATTAATTCGTTCAGAAACTCCGTGCCTCGGTCGCTAGTTATTTCCTTTGGTACTCCATGTTGGCAGATGATGTCGGTGTGCAAGAATTTGGCTACTGTCTGTGCGTCTGCATCTTCAACTGCTATCGCCTCCGGGTATTTTGTAAAGAAGTCTACTGCTAATATAATATATCTTTTTCCCATTAATGTTACTGGCATGGGTCCTATGATGTCTATCCCGATGTGCGAAAATGGCTCAGCCTTGATGGTTGCAGAAGCGGCTCGGGGCATGTCTTTCGCTCTTGCTCGTTTTTGGCACGTGTCGCAATTTCGTACAAAGTTGGTTACGTCATCTTGCATTCCAGGCTACCACGCCGAATTCCTGAGTCGATATAAGGTATTGTCCTGGCCTACGTGTCCAGATAACGGATGATTATGTGCTAATGATAAAATGTTTGGTACGTCCTTCTCCTGAATTACTGGAATAATGCGTCCCTCCTTTTTCCGATATAATAAATTGTCCTGAATTTCATACTGCCTGCCAGTAGTTAATAAGATATTCTTCATCCAATCCTCCATGTCTTCCCTAATTTCCCTCCTCGTCAACCAAATCACCAGATCGTAGTATAGTGTTGTGTTCATTGATGCGCCCCGCCTTGGGCATCCAATAATGGCATTCTGCTAAGTGCGTCGGTGTTCTGATTTGTCTTTCCTTTCCTGAACTTTACCATGAAATCATACTCTTGAAGCGTCATGATCCACTGTGCGTACATTCCACTTGGATCGGGTCTGTTGAACAACTATTTAAGTGCCGAATGGTCCGTGATGACTTCGAAGTGTCGTCCGATGAGGTAATATCTAAACCACTTGACTGCCCATATGACTGTGAGGCACTCCAGTTTGGTTGATTCGTAATTCTTCTCTGTGCCACATGTTCCTCTGCTTGCGTAATAAATTACTCGTTCTAAGCCTTTGGTATCGTCTTGCGAGAGAATTGCTCCCACTCCTATTGCACTTGCATCGGTATAAAGCTTGAAAAGCTTCGTCCAATTTGGTTTTGCCAGTATGGGTGCGGTTGCCAGAGCCTTCTTTAATGCATTTAGCGCCTCTTGCTCAAGTTCGTTTTGTTCTTTGTCAATTTCTGCCCAGTTGTAGCTTTTCGTGAGGGTTGCGTACAGCGGTTTGGCTAGACTTGCGAAATTGTGTATATACCGTCGGTAGTATGAAGCTAGTCCCAGAAAGGCGCGCATCTCTGTTTGGTTGGTAGGTTTCTTGAACTTGGTAACGGCTTCCACTTTGGCTGGGTCGGTTCGGATTCCTTCTTTGTCGATGATGTGCCCAAGCATCGTAACTTTTTCCGCAGCGAATGTACACTTCTTTGGTTTCAAATAAAGGCCTTCAGTTCTCATCTGGTTGAATACCTTGCATAATGCCTTGATGTGGTCCAGGAATGTTACCGTGAATATTGTAATATCGTCAATGTACACCAATAGTGTTTTTCCGACGAGATCTCCGAATATTTTGGTCATCATTTTCTGGAAGCTGGCTGGGGCATTCTTGAGTCCGAACGGCATTCGTAGATATTTCCAATGGCCTTGCGGGGTTACGAAGGAGGCGATCTCTTACGATTCTTCATCAAGTCCCATTTGATAATATCCACTAGTCATATTGAGGGTTGTGTAGAGGCTTGCACGAACTGGTATCTTTGAAAAAGTATCGTCGATTCTTGGTATCGGGAAGGCGTCTCCTTTAGTGATGTCATTCAGTTTCCTAAAGTCGGTATACATTCTTGGAGCAAAGGTTCCTGCTTCTAATCCTTTCTTGGGTGTGATGACGTTTGGAAATCCCTATGGGCTGTCTGTTTCAGCGGCCATTCCTCCTTTGACCATATCATCGATTTCTTTTTGCTGCCATTCAATATATGCCAGCGGTGTTCAGTACGGTGCGCATTTGATCGGGGGGTGCCCTTGGACGTTGATGTGGTGAAAATGCTTTGGTAGTTTCAGATTGATCTCCTCGAAGGTTGTTGCGAATATGTCAGAGTATTCGTTGATGAGTTCTTGTAGCTCCTTCTTTTCTTTCTCACCGAGCTGTTCTCCGAAGGTATACACCTTCTTATTCACTATCTTGGGTGCGTGCTTAAGTTCCGTTACAATTTTCGTGATATTCATTCTAGTAGATCCAAACTCTTTTTCTCCTCTGGTTGTTTCTTCGAGATTGGTTACTTCTACAGCCTTGCCTGTCCAGATGGGTATGATTATCAACTGCGTAATTCGATCTCCTCCGTAGAGTTTGGCTATGTTGAATCGATGTCGGTTGATAACTACGATCTTGATTTCATCTGTGTAATCTGCGTTGATAACTCCTACGTCAATCGTAATTCCAACAGCTGCTAAGGAACTTCTTGGTTTGATCTGACCGTAATGTCCTTGAGGTATTTTTGCGGCGATTCCTGTTCCGACTACACATGATTCTCCTGGCTGCAGTTCGATGTCCTTGACGGTAGATAGATCAAATCCTGCAGCTTGTTTGCTTTTTCATTCCAAGGGTTTGGTCTTCTGATTGGTTCGTACAATCTGCATCATGAAGAATTCTTTTTGCTCGTCCTCATCATCGCTTTCTATCATTTGCGGGCGGACTCCTCTTTCTAAATCGACAGGTATTTCGTAATGTCGTCCTTTCCAGGTGATTCGCATTTTGCATGCACCGAGGTCGATTACTGCTCGTACTTTCTTTAACCAGTTGTTTCCAATGACAAGGTCATAGGACGTAGTGTCAACTACCATTGCTGATACTGGAATAATAAGTTTACCGAAACGGATTGGTAATTCGTGCACCTTGCCGAGTGGTGTTGCGACATGTCCATCAGCTACTACGATTGTCATAGTTGTGGCTTCTTCGATTTGCCATCCGAGTCAGTCGAGCATCGTCTTGCTGATAATGCATCCTCCAGCACCTGTATCGATAATGCATAGCATTATAATTTCTTCAATCTGACATTGCGAGTATGCCGATGAGTTTTGCGGTTCATCGTCCTCTGACTGTTGCGTTGCATTGATCTCCACTACTTCGTACCCGGGTTGTGCATCACTTATCCCTTTTCGGATCTGCTGTCGGAAGGTCGGAAATTCGGCAAGTTGTCCTATTTTGACTGGGATGGTTATGTCCTCCATTTCTTTCCATACATCTAGGCCATATTTCTTGGATTTTCGCAATTTGCATTCCTTGTTTCCTTCACTTACAGGTGCTTCAGACATTGGTGTATCTTCTCGGATGATTCGGTTTACTTCTTCTTCGAAAAGTTTGTCTTGTTCGTCACCATCGAATTCTCGCTCTTGTGCTCATTGTGCTACTCGTGGAGTTTTCGTCGTATAAGGAGATCCTGCCTTTTTGGGGCATCCGGGTTTTCGTTTTTCTTGTGTAGCCGGGAATGCTTCTATTTGACTATACTCATCTTCGCTATCGAAATCTTCTTCTTCAAAGGTGACGACATTTATCTGGGTTCGTCCTTGAGTTCTTGATTAGGCAATTCGGCTTGTTTCCATCATGCACCTTGCAGCGTAGTGCCCTTTTTCTCCACATCTCTTGCATACTCGTGTGTCAGGTTGAGTGCAGTCTCTTGATGTATGCCCGTCTTGGTTACACCTGAAGCACCTTAAATTACTGATCAGATATGCGTTTGATCCTGTTGCAGGGGTTGGGTTTGCCATAAATTGTTAGACTAGGCACTGTGCATCGATCTGCTTTTTAAGATCCGATATATGCACAGTCATCTTGCTCATTTGTTCAATGAGATCGTCTATGGCTGGGTCCTTTCGTGAGGCTGCTCCCCAGTTGACTGTTGCTGGCGTGATGGTGGGTACAACTGCCGGTATGGTTCGCGTTTCTTGGAGGTTGTTTGGTAAGATCTGCTGCATTATGTCTTGACCTGGGTTTCGTGCGGCCCAATATCTCTGCGCATAATCCACTTTTTATACATGATTTAGTCCGACCAGGCTGGAGCGTACTTGGAGGGCGATTTCTCGATGAAGTCCGTTCATAAAGGATTGCTCTATGATGAGGTCTTGGTTGGCTGCCAGATACCCTGCGAGATCTACCGCATGTCGTATCTTCGTGTGGAAGGCGAGCGGGCTTTCGTTCATCCCTTGGTACATTGATGCGAGTTGATCTTTCATACTTTGCTGTATGTCGGCGGTATGATAGGTTGCTCTTAACCATGCGATGGCATTGGTGAAGGTTACTAGGGCATCGGCTTCTGCATTTGCTCCTCCTGCTCCTCTATTAAATCCTCCATTTGCTGCCGTAGCGGCTATTGCGGCATCATATGCAATCTTGGCGGGTCCTTGTAAAACTGCTTCTAGGACGTTTACTTTTGCAACATTGTTGAACTGTCGAATTGCATTGTAAATCTGCAAATCTTCGATGAACTTGATTACTGATTTGGCTGGTACATAACCAGTGAAGGTTGGTGGTCTTTCTGTCATTTCGTATGTGTTGTTTTCTGGTTCATCGTCTGTTTCGTTGTCGTCTGTTTTGTCGTTGGATGATTCGTAAAATAATGCTTGAAGGTTGTCACCAAAATCGATAGCTGATTCATCGTCTGATGATAACCCGTCGTGTACTGTAAGGGAGGCAATGGATTCTCTTGTCTCACTGTAATCACCGTCAGAAGGGTCGGGTGTAATGAATTCTTCTTCCTCGGAGCCGGAACTGTTTGGTGATCTTCTTCGTATAAAAAGCAGGGGTGTCCTTCAATGATCCGTTTTGAACGATGCTGTCTTCCGCTATGGGTGTGCTATCGTTACTTGAAGGGGTAGTTCGATCCTGCTTGAATGAGGATGTAAGAGTCGGTCTTTCGATAACTCTCCTGCCAGTTGGCACCAAGATGTGGCGAATGTACTAAAAACCGGTCGTTCGTTCGTTGAGAATGCTCAGAGTGTCAGACATGATATCTCCCTTTGCATATCCTTACTACAGCTAATCGTGCTGTGCTCTTCAGGCTTTACTACGACTGATATTGAGATATTCCAAGACTCTGTGCAAACTGATTTATTTAGATAGAAATAGAGGGGGTATTTATACAAATTTGAAAGACTAAAGAACAACTAATAGAGACTTCGCTATGAAAATACAATCCAATCGTTGCAAAGTGACTCTTCTGCTGAAATAAAAGGCGTCGTGCCGAAATAAAAGGCGTCGTGCCGAAATAAAAGGCGTCGTGCCGAAATAAAAGGTGTCGTGCCAAAATAAAAGGGAGGGGACAAAGTGTTACAATAACTTTCTTAATCGAGCGTAGTACAAATTCGCGAAAATTAGTCAAGTTGGGGGTCAGCCGTCACATTATAAAGAAATTGTTTTACTTTTATTTATTAAATCTACCAATAACTATAACAAAATTAATTATATAAATTTATATATTAATACTATAAAAACTATTTTACAAGATCTACAATTAATTAATATAAAAATAAAATAAAATAAAAAAAGAAAAAAATTGTATATTTTAAGTATTTTTAAGAATGATAATTAATAGTTATACTCCTTATTTATATATTCTTTATATAAAATTATACTCTATATACTATAACTTCATTTCAGAAATAATATTAATTTAAATATCTTTATATTCATATTATAAATAGTATAGCTATAGCTATTACTAATATTATAAAGTTTTTCTATATGAATGTAAATTTATAGTTTCTTTTAAAAAGCTATCTTAAACTTTTTTTTAATTATATAGAAATTTCTTCAAGAAAGGTAAGGATCTTTTAAACAATTGTAGAGGATTTTAATATAATAATATAATTTTTAAGTTACTTCACAATTTTTCCTTCTTTTTATTCTTCTTATTATCCTTATTACCCTCTTACTTTTATTATTACTCTTTCTCTCTTTCTCAAAATTTTAACTATCATATAAGATATATTATAAATAAGTTGAATTTGATAAAGTTATTAAGATAAAATAATATTAGAAGAGAATGTTTTATCAGTGTTTATATTTAATAGATTTAGCAGATATAACTACTGGTTCAATAACTACTAGTTTAATAATAAGTATAGTTGTTAATTCCACATTACTATTAACAGTAAGTAATTTGTTATTAGTATTGTTTAGTCCAGGCTCTCATAAGGTACTTTTGTGAAAAATGGCAATCATAATCTTCGTTTGGTTCGTCTACATCATCTACATTCTCGGCGCCTTCAAAAAATAATCAGCACAACGACTGCTTTGCGTGTTACATACACCCTTTCAGAGATCACGTCTGAAGAGTTTTGCGAGAACATTCTACATCCTTTACATTGAGCCGACGATCCATCCCAGTGTGATCAATAATGAGACGTTTTTTAAGTGACGATTGGATATGTACATTATTTAAATATACTAAATGAAGTAACTAGGACAAAACCATAAATCAAGCGGATATCCAAAGAACCGCAGCCCGAAAAAAAATGCACGGGGGAATCAAATGAAAATGAAAAAAAAAAAAAAAAAAAAAAAAAAAAAAAAAAAAGAAACTATGCAAACAACGGCATTGTGAAAAATAGCCAACGCCTATAGTATAAACTTTTCGATACTCAAGGAATTCTCTATGTAAATAGCAGCCCTCTAAACCCCTTCATGCTAAGCTCACTAGTTCCAAATCACTCCTCCTCTCTTTTACATCCGCTAACCCCGGCTCGATACGCGGCCGACTCGGCATCCTCGCGTGACCGTGATAGTCGACGCTGTTCGACTCCCTAAAATCGTCGCCGTTCAGATACTCAACGTCGGTGTCCATAGTCCGCCTCCCAAACTCGCTCGGCCTCCTCCCTTTGCTTCGCTCTGTCCACCCGGCCCTCAGCCTCCAGAACAAACCTCCCCCATGTATCTTGCGCAGTCGCGCATGCTCTCCTGACTTACGCTCATCTCGGTCGCGCTTTTCAATCTGGCGCACCACGTCCTCGATGCTAGGCCGCCACCACCGGTGTTCGAACGTGAGGGTGTAGCGAGGCAAGAAGCAGAGAATAATGGAGATACAGAAGCCGAGCCAGAAGTAGGCCTCACCGAAGACAAGATCGGCAATGCCGTAGGTGGTGGCGCCCGAGTAGAGAGAATAGAAGTATGACCCGGCCATAACGAGCATGATCTCGAACCCAACGGCGCCGAACTGCCACCACGACCAGTAATGGGTGTTGAAGCCCGGGATCAGATTGGCCACCGCCACAACCGTGATGGCTACGGCCGATGAGAACTCCTCCAAGTCCGAGCTCAGGCCATCTGGGTCCGGATTCGAACGGGCAAATATGAAGTGGAATACGAAATAGCAAACGAGGGACTGCCAGATGCCGTCGACGAAGTATTTCCAGAATCGAAGCTTGGTATAAATGCGCTTCTCTATACCAATGGTATAGATCATTGGGTAGCGCATAGCGTAAGGCGCCGTGACAATTTGATCGGTGGAGCCTGAAATAGAATCATGGGTCGGAATTAGTACAGTCGTTATCATAAAGCCAATATCGTGCACCAGTAAAATAAATAAACAAATATTGAAATCATAGTTATAGCAACATACCGATGACACAAACAGGCATCAAGGTCAAGATCAGATTATACAGTTCCAGGTAGGTATAATCGTAGAAGATGTTTGCAGAGAACGCACAGAAGAACTGATACCAGAGCGACGGGAAGACCCAGATTACATTCTTGTAAAAAAAGTTGAGCGTCATCTCGGAGATGCGTTGATAAGACCAATGACCATGGACGAGTAGAAGTTTGGACAGGAATCGAAACTGGCCGATGGCGTAGTCGGCCGCCATGGAGGCTTGGACGCCTGTGAATGGTTAATTTGAGAGATAAAATGATAAGTGAGCAATGGTCCAAAAAAAAAAAATGCTTTGGCGTACGTGACACAAAATCCGTAGAGAGAGTTAGCTCTCATAATAATAGTAAATCAATGACATACCTTCTTGCCCCGCAATCCCAACCCCTACATTCGCCGCCTGGATCATGCTCACGTCGTTGGCCCCGTCCCCGATCGCCAGGCATACCGCACCATGCCCCCTTCTTACTAGCTCAACAACCAACGCTTTCTGCAACGGGCTTGTACGACAGCAAATGACAGACTTGCACACGAGCGACACGCGCAGCATATGTTCGCGAGCATCGGGCGAATCGAGCAAGTGCTTGAGGGCATTGCCATCGATCACGAGAGCATTCTGAATAGGGCCATCGCTGCTAATGTTGCTACCGCTCGGGCCCGCGAGTAGCGAGGACCGTTGTTGCCGTAGTTCCATGGCTGCCTTGCGCTGTTGCTTCTCAGCCAAAGACTCTTGGCTCGTTGCGGGAGGTTCCTCCTCAGACATGTCGTTGTCAACGGGGTACCCAGGTATGGGCGGTGGGCGACCGTGCTCTGTGTCTAGGATCCCCTCGACGACCTTTTCAAACTCGGCCAGCGTTTCATCCTTTCCCTCGCCGCCGCGCACGGTCCAGATATTCATCTTGCGGTCGAGTAGGTTAGATGCGAACCCGATGTTGATGGCCGTCTCGAGCTTGTCACCTGTGAGCACCCAGACCTTGATGCTGGCCTTGCGTAGCAACTCGATCGCCTGTGGTACGCCCTCCTGCAACTTGTCCTCAATAGCCGTAGCCCCCAATAGCATGAGATCACGCTCAATCTCCTCATACGCCGCGTCGACCTTGTCGGCCCTGTTCTCGAGTGACGTCGATGCGGCCTTGAACCGTTCGAGCCATTGATCGTATTCCTGCTGCGGCACGACGCGGCACGCAAGGGTCAGCGTGCGCAGACCTTCATTAGAGAAGCTGGCAATGTCTTTTGACGTCTTCTCCACCAAGGCGTCCTGTTCTGGGCGCAGGCGCTCGAGGATGACGTTATCAGCGCCTTTGCAGAACAGGACAATATCGTTCCAGGGTGCCGGGCGGCGGACGATAACAGACATCCGTTTGCGGGTGGAATTGAACTCAATGACCTGCAGCGTCTCGAACTCGTGCTGGGTGCCGAGAACGTCAACGACAAAGCGCGGGCCACGGCGCGAAACGAACGTGAAGCCGACATTGCGAGCGGCGGAGACGAGGGCGGACTCGTCGGGCGACTCGGCCTTGTAATTAAGCGGGATCTGGATGGTTGGATCCGGCGGGGTAAGCTTGTGGGTGATGGACGACAGGCTCTGGCCACGCTTGAGCTTGAGGTGGATCTTGGGAATGTGAAGCTTAGTTCTGCTCCGCTTCACAGTAGCAACGGGTTTCGGGGGGAGGTGTGTGGCGGATGCATCCAACGACATGCTATCGGGCAGGTCCAATTTTTCCTCCCGCGTGTTTACCCCATTAAACGAGTCACCATCATGTGAACGTTGTGAATGCCCATCGTCATCATCCGCGTGCTCTTCCTCCACAATTTCCTCACCCGTCGGGCTCACCTTACTGACCACGACCGTGTGACATATGGCTAACAGAGTAAAGAACTCGCGCACGTGATTTCCCTGTTCCGCTGGGCCCTCGGCACTCTCGATCCCACCATCTACAGCATCGGGGTTGGTCCCTTGTAAATCCTTAAACACCTGCGGATCCGCGAACGTCAACCTCGCTTCGTCAAGGCTCGAATACTTTGGCTCAAACACGCGCCTAAGCTCACGCTCATATTCCTCAAACACCTGCATCTTACGGCGCTCATATGCAACCTGGTCCGCGCGACTCTCGGCAACCTGCAGCGTGCCCACAACCGCCGTGTCTCCGCCGGCGCGTTTTCCGACGAGCTGCTCCTCCTCGCGCCGTAGGCGGGCACCACGCGCGCCCTCGGACTCGGGCGCGAAACCGTTGTCACCGTAGATGCGGCCACGGATGGAGCACTTGCGGAACTCCATGATGTTGCGAGTCAGAGTGCCGGTCTTGTCAGAGAAGATATACTCGATCTGGCCGAGGTCATCAGAGAGGTTCCACTGTCGAAGACAAATGGCCAGATATGAGTTCAGTTTTGAGCAGGATCAAAAAGGTCGATATCGGTGATGCAAACAATAAGACCACACGTACCGATTTCGGGACACAAGGTTTTTGCGTGTCCTCATCCCACATATCTAGGTCGCTGTAGATGAAGAATGCCTGACGGAACCAGTTTCAAGGTAGCACGGGCCGAAAGCACGCGATTAGTGCACTATTATCATTCAAATAAGAAATGCGATGCCAGCCTATACCTATACATATCTGGATCTGTTCTCCGTCCTTAAGAACTCATCCAACTCGATTCGAGTGCGAAAAATAACCATAAAATTCAAGCTTACCTGCATTGACTTGACGAATTCGATCGAAATGTACAATGAGATGGGAATAATGTTCTGGAAATTGATCAAGCTCGCCCTATGGAACAGATGCACGACACGAAACATCAGTCCAACATTCGTCATCACTTTCACTACCAACACCACTAAGTATGGCAATACCGCCTGATCCTCCTTAAATCGTCATTGCACCACCTTAAACACTGCTAAAAAAAAAAAAAAAAAAAAAACGCACCAAAATGTTAAAATGGCCTCCGTCACGCTGTCCGTTCCAGTGTCAAATAATCCTGCCGCAGAGGTCTCGAGCCATTGATCGAGCATAATTCCAGTGCCAATGGCGCACGCAGTGCAGAGGAGAAAGAGAACGACAAAGTTGATGATGATCTAGGGGAATCAAAGTATGATTGTAAATTTAAAATAATAAATAATAATTTTTTACCATCCTACTACTTGAAAATGTCACGTATCCGTCTAGCAGATCCGGCCTCCCAATGCGGTTAAAATTGAAAACCGCTTTTCCAATTACCCATCAGTATTCACACCTTTCGGTTAGAGCCCCCGACCCGTCATACTTACTATTCCATCCCACCTTTCTCCCCCACTCGGCATAACATCCCTCTTAATCTATCCCTATCGTTTCCCGATTCAAAAAAAAAAAAAAAAAAAAAAAAAAAAAAAAAAAAAAAAAACTCACTTCCTGATTCATTTGCCTTTCCATAACACTCCGCTTGCTCGGCGTATCCCCCGAATTCAACATAATCTTGGTATCCGTCCCCGTGAATATCACACTCGCGATGACCCATTTCGTGTTCCTTAGTACCTGCCCCCTAAGTAGCACATTCTCTATATTGATTGCCGCGGTGTCCTTGTCCTTCCAGTGGGTCCGCTGAAACGCCGATGCCGCATCCGCCGCACCCGTCGTGATACTCGCATCGGCAGGCGCAAAAAACGCCGGGTAGGCTTCTGAGGCCGGCGACGGTAGCGGCGACGGTGTGGCTTTTTCGAGTAAAACAAGCGTGCCGTTGTACGAATATAGGTTGGGATTGGGCGGTTCAGATTCAATGTAGAAATGAAGACCAAGGCAGTCACGAGCAGACTGAACGTGGGAGGTCTCGCGGATGGCGTGACGAGGTTTCAGGTTGGTCTCGCCGTCAAGGTCCTTGGTCTCGACGTAGGCAAGGTTATCGTCAGAAGATGTGGAGAGAATGACACAGTCTGCGGGAACAGGGTCACCGTTGCGAAGGAGGATGAAATCGCCGACGTGAACATTCTTCCATTTTTGCGCGGCAAAAACCGGAGGCCCCGCGACAACATTGTGGGGCTCGTCAGGTGGAACGGAGAGGTCAGCGGTCGGATCAAAAGCGGGGGCAGGGTTGGGGCGGCGACCAAAGAGGCCGCGGCGAGAAGAGGAAACAGAAGAGTAATTGACGTTGAGGTAGTTGATGAGGGTGTGGGTGATGGCACCGTTGAACTTGTTGTCGACCTGGTGACGCTTGAAGTCCTCAAAGGCGTCCTTGCAAGCGGTAATAAAGACGACGGTAGAGATTGGGAGAACGACAAGGACAGGAGAGCCGACCTCAAAGTAAGGTATCAGCTCGAGGACGGCCATAAATAAAAAGTAGAGGTTGGCGATGCGACGGAACTGCTCGAATAGATTCTTGGGGATGAAGCTCACGACGGTGTACTTTGACGTTTTAATCTTGTTGGGAGGGTAGTGCGGCTTGGGCTCGCCATTTTTGTCGAGGTAGCCTGAAGGCAGAGGCACGTTGAAGAATACGCGACGGCCGCCTCGCTCGATGCGCCGTAGCTTTATGCGGGTCTCGGTCCGCCTCAGAGAAGTTGAGCCGCGCCCGGGATTTATGGACGTGCGCGAGAGCCGCGAGGCCGTCGACTCGGTTCGTCGCACTGGAACGCCATAAGACGTGGCATCTTGGGCCGCGCCTCCGGGAGCGCGGTGCGAGGATGCACCACCACGGCCATTAATGTCGTCAAGGTCCTCAAGGTTGATTTCGCTATTACGGCGGTTTGCGTTCCATGGCCAGGATCTTTTTTTGGCCTCTGTATGTGACATGTATCCCAGGGTAGATGTGAAGGCGGTAGATCAGGGGGTGTGTGGAATGGCAGCGAGTAGGGGGGGGTAAATGATTGAGCGGTATGGGCGCCGTCGTGGGACCAAGCGAGCGCGCGTTAGACTGGTTGGAGGTGCGAGTAGGGTGTTTAGCTCTTCCTCGGGGGGGGGGGCGGAGACAGAGACGCGAAGGAAGGGGGGGCACGGAGGATATACGTTGAGAACGAGGAAGGGCACAAGAAGTAAAAAGCAAAAGATTAGATTCTGTCATGGTCGGAGGTGCGTCTGCATCCAAACTCTGTCATTGGCAATGCGACCCAGCCAGCGCCTGTGTCACGCGCACGCCCCAATTTCAGTCGGAACACAAAAACAGGGCTTTTTTTTTTTTTTTTTTTTTTCTGCCGAAATTCCCCCCCTTGGCCTTCCCCTCCTTCGCTTCCTTTTTGCCAAGAGAAATATCGTCTTTTGAGAATTCTACAACCTCTCCGGGCCCCGCTTTACCCCGCTGCTCCATCCCATCCACTCTTTCTGCCCAAAAAGGAAGATTTCTCGACCCATGGAACCGTCGTCGCCACGTGCTCCCTCGCGCGCACGTCCTGGGGGTCAACAAAGCGCGCGGAGTGTCCGGTTCATAGGCTAATTCGTCAAAGCCTGTCTATAGGTTATACCATTTTTCCATCGGATTCGTTCCTTCCATAGCCATACTGGGAAACTATCTAAAATTTTCATTCTCCGGATCTGGAAATAAGGCCCGCGGATCGCTTACATATGAGGTGAAATTTTTCAAAAACATCCATATAAAAATATGCTCAAATCAAACACTACACTCATCAAACGCCCATTAGCTACAACAAGCTGAAACCATATATATATATAAACCGATTGCCTACTAAAAAAATTCATATCACACCAACTCCAACAAAAAAAAAAAAAAAAAAAAAAAAAAAAAGCCCCCCCACATTCATGGTGATACAAAATATACCCACCAGAGATCTAGACCCACAGGAGCCACGCGAAACGTCATCTTGTTGTTTCTGGTAAGAATACGCTCGCCGAGTGTATATATATGTGTGTGTGTGTCACCTGCGCATAAAAATAAACTTTTCTACAGGGCAATCAATATCGAGGGCGTTGGACTAGTTCGTTTTTTGTTTTTGTTTTTTTTTTTTTTTTTTTTTTTTTTTTTTTTTTTTGCTCGTTTTGTGCGCGTGTTTATTGTGTTTGTAAGTACGTTAGTTTCTGATTGTTCGATGTCATTTGGGTTTATCATTTACTGTTTTCTATTTTCTTTTTTTTTTTTTTTTTTG
>RBNK01001227.1:0-16758 GCA_003990785.1 Endogone sp. FLAS-F59071 | reverse complement strand
AAAAAAATGGTATTGTAATATCTCACGCGCGTGATTTTTGAAAGAGATAATGAGGGGAATGGGGAGGACTGGATTTAAGGAAAGTATAGGGTCTCAAAATTGTCGAGAGTCCGTAGAGGATTGTGCTACTAAGTGTTGTTATTCAACTATATACCAATACTGTTGTCCGGATTGGTGTGTCGTTTTCCGAAGGAGTTTGCCGTCTGCCCGCTTCAGGAACGTGTTTCCAATGGCGGTGTAAATGTATGTTTCACCGGCCGCTGTGTTTTTAAATGTGTTACCATTTCGGTCAGTTTCCAATCTGTACAACCAGACTCCATCCATATCGTAAATGGATGTAGCCTCGTCGTACGTGATTGCCAGCAGTATGTCGCCATCATCACCGTTAATTAATTCGCAAGTTCTATCGTTGGTAATATAATGCTGATCACTACGGATGTCCTCTGAGACAGGGTTCCCATGAGCAGCAGATCGCAAAAAATTTCCCTCGTCAGGCTCTGGCAAATCGTCAGTTGTGCCAAATTGATTAATTGTCAATGGCACAATGTCTTCTGCAAGATTATGTAGCATACCAGGGTCTGTTGAAGAATTTACATCCACAACTGGTATGTCAGTATACTCTTGTGGGCGGGAGTATATTTGAGGGTTGCCTGTGGAATAACTATTGAATAAAGCTGGTTGAGATTGTGGCTGCGGAGAGAACGAATATGTTTGATTGTAGTGTGCCAAGTGCGGTGTGGCGATAGTGGGTTCTATAATGTTTAAGATGCTGGAAGGCCAGGAAGCCACAGAAGTAGTCTGGGAAAACAAACCCTCGTCGGGCACTGACACATTGCTAGTTGCAGCGGGACCGACGTTATTGGAAGAATTGGCAACTTCCTGAGTTCGCCGCCTCGTAGCGGAACTAACTGAAGTGTTCACAATGTCAACAATATTATTCACCGCCGGACGAGAGATATTATTTGAGGTTGGTATACCGTGGCGGGGTATTAGACGTGCTAAGGAGGCATCCAACCTTTCCTTTGCAGTATGGTATCGATGTTTCTGTGCAGAAATTCCCCTCGGTGCATAAATTTTGAGCCCTTTTTTTTCTATCGTTGAATGATGGAGGTTTATTATATTATGTATTGTACCAATGCGGTCCTGATATTTTGCCAAGTAAATGTAAAGTATATACCATCCAGACGGCCAGACATCGGTAGTGGTTGCAAGGCAGCGGAACACTCCCGGAACTCTTGTTGGAGGGTTTGGACGTTGTTTTCGAGGACTTGCTGAAGAATTAAAAATGCTAGGGGTCACGGCGTGTCACAAAGTGTACACTTTCAGCATTATTAAATTGCCTCTAGGCCAAAAGTTCGTTACCTCTATCCCTTCGCTAATGTGGAGTAATTTTTGCTGAATGAGAACCGCATTGGTACGAGCATATGACTCGTCATAAATTCTACAGCGAACGAGGTGAGAGCTCCTGCAGTTAATCAAAATTGACACATTAATTAGTACAATGATTTTGAAAGAATTTCTATTAAAATTTTACGCACCACTCGTTAATTTTATCGTTGCTCCATCGTTCGCTTTTTTTGTATAGTTCAAGAAGGTGATGGTACTCATACGAACGGAGCACGTTGCAACGATATGCCATTCTGCAAAGTTCAAACGACAATAAAAAGGTTTGTCTATATAATTACATTCAATCAGAACAACCAATTCTAAATTTTATCACTTACGTACGTAGGTTTGATAGGTTAACTGAAGTGGGAAAAACAGAACACGAGCTCCGGATAATAAGACAGCGTCTTCTTTATGTCACGTAGATGGGGCCTTATTTTCGGGGGGAATGTTTTATTTTAGGTAGGGCCTTATTTATCTCTGTTAAAATGAACAATTGTGAAACGAGAAAATACTACATTGCTTATTCAGGTTATATTATCGGATATCAAACCAAGATTCATTTCTCAACGTGGTAATTTTTAGACAGTCCTACACCCGTAAAAGGCAGGTGTTGCAATTACCCCTGAAAACATCACGTATTTTTTTTCTGAATAACCCGACTAAGCTCCGCTGTTACACAAATAACTCAAAGTCGCGAGAGAGACTTTGCAATATTTCTATATTCAGTTCAATATTAAGTCTTGAGGCAGAAACCGCTTCACAAATTTGGCAGTGTTTGACCGCCATTTAGGTATTACCTGAAGTGTAACAGACGGGAGCTTAATAAAAGAGCTTTCTCAAACTTATAAAAGTTGACCTATATTGCGAATCATGATGTCCATTTTGTACAAGTTGAACCATACAAGCCAAAGGTAGATACTGTGTTAAAGATGAATGCAAGAGTGCTTGATGGAAAAAATCTGATTACCTTTTGCATTTCAATAGAATGGATATTATTGGCGATCCTTATTTTGCGAAGTTGTCCGAGTCTCCTCTTTTTGAATTGACTGATTTTCTACTCGAGTGCGAACCATTCAAAGATAAAAACGCTAAATTATGGGAAGAGATAAGAGAGTTCGATCTCGTACAAGGTGAACCGAGCCGCCCATTTTTAGGAGAATGGTATAGTCATTTTGGGGAGAGACAGACCCTGCTGGCCAGCATCTTAGATGAGGTTTGTATTCGGCCTAATTTTTATTTAGCAGGAAGGTTTCCTTGAGCTGACCATCGTTCATTTATCGTACTCAGCATTATGGCGAATTTGGAAAGTCGTGTAAGTAGATCTCTGTTCAGAAATTTGATTTCCAGTATTTCTAGAAGGCTTTTCTATTTTCTTACCACCATTATTTGCCTTTTCAGCCACCACCAACATAGCCAACGGTGAAATGAGCCAGATTATTCTCTTGGAACTCGCCCAAGACGACGACGCTGCGATAGTAGGTACTCTCCGTTTTCTGATGTTTTCTTAACTGCCAAGAAACATACTTATTTACCGAACTAAATTAATCAGGAATCTAATCTGGACCAAGAGGTTAAGATTTATTACGACAACATGCCCACAGATAGTGGGGGTGATATAATTGAAGAATTAAGAAAAAGATACGACTTCCCATCATTTGACGACGATGAAGTTTTTCAAGGTCACCCTCTTCAAGATCTTCAAGATCTTCAAGACGGTGGTATGCCTTGGGCGGTATTGCAGAACCTCGTACACGACGACTTAGATAGTCAAGAGATGACCCATCCGTCGGCTGTTGATATCGGGCTTCTGGTATTGGCCATTGATGGAATAAGATACGGCTTCCCATCATTTGACGACGATGAAGTTTTCCAAGGTCACCCTCTTCAAGATCTTCAAGATCTTCAAGATCTTCAAGATCTTCAAGATGGTGGTATGCCTTGGGCGGTATTGCAGAACTTCGTACATAGCATCAACCGTCGGCAGTTGATACCGGAGGATGGTGGTATGCCTTGGGCGGTATTGCGGAACTTCGTACATAGCATCAACCGTCGGCAGTTGATACCGGAGTAGGAATATGGGATATAATCATCTCCCCGGGCTTGTAGAAAGTCGGGATAGTCCAATGACTCTTACATTAAGGGACACTTAAAGTTCGGTATTATGGATTGGATTATACTTATGTCTTTTCTTTATTAAGTATTCAAGGAAGGTTTACATGTATATGCATTTAAGGGATCATTTTAAGCGCCCAACTCTTGTGGCCAATTTACGGCCAATAAAAATTGGCAATATGCTGTGAAAATGATAGCAGCGCCCCTGCCCCCGTCTTATGTTATTACCCCGTTCTAAGGCCTCGCGCGATTTCACCCCAGATCTCCAACAGGTTATGAGCCCCGAGCCGCTCTAACTGCCACTTACGCATGTACACACGAGCTGCTCAAGAGAAATCACGTCGCGAAATCACATGGTGAAATTCCCACGCGTCGACCGTTGCGGAGATCACGCCCCAAGGAGCTGGGTGCTAAGCTATCGTTATATGAGCGGATCAGCCAAGGGACGATCCACAAGAATTACTGCCGTGAGCAAATTCCCGTGTACCTACCGGAGCTGCAAACACTTACATCTAATCGTTTGGTTAAAAGTCGCTTCGTGCATTTCCAAGCAGGCGAAGTACTACACCACGAACGACACGACGACACAGCTAGGATGACTGGTCAAAGTGACTCGGTTATCAGCACCCCGTTTGCCACTAGGCCAAGACGACTTTGTCAAAGGGCATTGTCAACAGCGAGACACGACTGTTATGGAACATTTGTCAAAAGGGTCTGTAGCAACAAAAGAATCGCCAAGGCGACTTTGTCATAGCGGTATTGTCAACAGTGACGACAACGGACGCACTGCCAAGGGACAGCAACACCAGGCATTGCCATAGGGCATCACCACAGATAATTGGACAATTGCAGATCTAGACATAGACATTTTTTGGTGTGCCTGTGGTACTTGCACCGCGAGCACTAGGAATAACGTCTATTTAATTCGAACAATTTAAAAAGGGAGGGGGGGGATAACGAAACGTTCACGACTAATTTTATTTGCCGAAAAACGTTCTGTCACAGGCTCTCGTCAAGGATTCCGCCAAGGATCGAACCTAAATCTGAACTTTATTCGAGAAAGAGCTGGATGGCTAGTCTTTTCTTGAAAGTACTCATCATCTACATCCCGCAATCACTTTAATTGCACGCTAGTTTATCTATTAATCTTAGTTTTTTATTTTATCGCTCACTCTTACTTCATTCCTTTTTTTTAAGTCGTCCAAGACAATGATATTGCGTCCATCGAAATATACTAGATGTTTTCGTACAGGATATCACTATCATCACATTTGCGCTAGGTATTCTCATCCGAGACATGGCTAACTCGAGTGCCCCCTTCGACTTGGTGATCCGAATGCAAGATGACGTTGACTCGTAAAGAGCGTGGGTTGATTCTGACTCCTTGTGAAGAGTGCGGGTCGGTTTTGATACGGGTCGGTTTGACTCCTCGTGAGTGCGGGTCGGTTTTGACTCCTCGTGTGTGCGGGTCGGCTTTGGCCCCTCATAATGTGTGTTGGTTACACTTAACGATGAAGGATTTTGCCTCCCGAAAAATAAAGTCTATGCTTTTCAAACTTCCTTGTTTCTCGGTATGTACCACCTATCAACTAACTAGTCATATCGTTTCCTTCCTCTACTTCCTCCTCCTCCGGTTTTTCCACCACCGTGCCCAACTCGCTAGCCCAAATTCTGGACATTGCTTAAGGGCAGCATTCGAAGCAGCATACGCTAGTCCCGGCCATGTGGATTCGTGCATTAATAGATGAGATGTTGATGATTCGTCTGGAATGGTAAACGAGTAATAAAATTTGGCTAGTATTTCTACCCTCCATAACTTTTGAGCGGGTGTTGTGGGATCGTAACTCCTGTACTGGATGGGTGTGATGACAAATCGACACGCATGGTACCAATATAGCAGATGCAATATAGCAGATGCAACAGCCTGAGGAAAAGCTTTCGGATATGTAGAATGGCAAAATCTTATCACCTAGATAAGTCTTGGTCAGTGAGTATCTTATGCTCGTGCTATTAAGTTGAAGTAATGAGAAGTTCCTAACTGCGCCGCCAATCAGGTCACATTACTTGAGCTGCTAAAGTGAAGCACAACAATAGTGTTAGGTGTAACAAAAATATAT
This sequence comes from Endogone sp. FLAS-F59071, assembly GCA_003990785.1. Taxonomy (NCBI): domain Eukaryota; kingdom Fungi; phylum Mucoromycota; class Endogonomycetes; order Endogonales; family Endogonaceae; genus Endogone; species Endogone sp. FLAS-F59071. The sequence continues at coordinate 11,140 of RBNK01001227.1, read as the reverse complement.
TTTGTCTAACCCTTTCAGAAACATAAAATAGAATAAACATAGATTAAAATATAAATAAATATAAATAAATAAACAAAAGTAAAAATAAAGTAAAACCTATTTCAAATATTACAATTATTAGAAAAATGAAATTAATCATCGGCCATAATTATTTCGGCGCACCAAAGAGCACCCTACTCGGGTTTATGCAAAGATTTAAAACTCGGAGGGCCGAATTTCTAGAAAAAGCGGGCCATCCCTCCAAATGTCCCAATTTCAGAGTGCTCAGGGAGGTATCGACCGATTTAAACCCGCGACTCAGCATCTCGGCCTCATAGTCGTGGATGGCGGCGATGAGATCCTTGTCATTACTGCCAGCCACCTTAATTAGCACCGCGCACAGATTAGCAGCGTCGCGGAGCGCCTGATTCCCGCCAGTGCCACGATAGGGTGTCATACTGTGAATGGAGTCTCCGACAAAGGTTACTCGTCCGGATTCCCAAGGTTCGACTCGGACGGAGGTTTTGATGTTGATGCAGGCTACAGACTCTAGGTTCGCATGCGCGACGAGATCTCGGAGCATCGGGTGCCAAGTCTTGACCTGGAGCTTAACCTCCTCGAGTTGCTGCTCGGCGTTCATTTGGGCCAAGTTGAACGGCCATTTGTGCGCCTTCATGAACACCGACCACATTGCGTAAGGTATGGTATCTTCGGCAGAAAAAGCTGCGACTAAATCTCGGGGTGGGTAGTAGGTAGCCAGGAACATGGTCTGGCCTGTGGGCCCCATGACCAGCGCAGGGCCCAACCTTAGAATTTCAGGTACAAGATCTTTTGTCTCAGGCGATATGGCAAGCTTAGATGCAACCGCCAGGACGCCTGTCTCGATTCTTTTCGCGTGCGGGAGCATTTGGGATCGAACTACCGAGTTGGCACCATCCGCCGCGACGAGGAGGTTTCCACTTGCGCTCGTGCCATCATGGAAGAAGGCCGTGACCGTTTTGCCGTCATCTGACAATTCGTATCGGAGGAAACGCTTGTCGAATCGAACATAGTCGTCCAAGCCTTCGAGCAGGATCTTGCGAAGTATGATTCGACTTATTGGATTTTGTTCTTCGTCCTCGGAAACAGCGAATCTGACCATCTCAGACATTTGCTCGGTCAGAAACATCATTGCAGGCTTCTCCGGTCCCTGATATTGATCTTTGGTGAGCACATTTGAGAATAGCTTCGGAGGAAGACATTCCTTAAGCGCGGAGACTCCCTCTTTCCTTAGGCTTTAGAACACCACATCCAAAAAATAATGGTCAATATATGAGTACCTAAGAGAGTGAACATCGAGCATTACTGTCTACCTACGTAATACGATAGCCTTGCAATCGATCCACTTTGGACTTATCACGCTCGAACAGCTCAAAATTAATGTTGGCCATCTTCAATCCCTGAGCGAGGCAGAGACCGCTCATGCCGCCACCGATGATGATCACCTTGAAGTCAGCGTCAGTCATGTTGATTTTCGAATCTCTCTGCATCGGGTGAGTTCACAGTTCACCCAATGGTCAGATACTTATCCAAAATGGCGCCAAGACTGGCTCTTGGCTTTGTGAGCATAGCAGTCATGCGTCACCTCAAGTCGGAAAATATCGCAGTCACTTAGTAAAAAAAAAAACCTCGTTCATTATTCCATATTTACAACTGCAAAATCTACGATCTCGTCGTCTCTTCCCACTCCACTCGTGTATGGCAATCTCCTCAGCACATTCATCATCATCATCGAGAAGAACAATTTTTCGACTTGACCAATTTATATGATAACGCACCACATGTATTCCAGGACACAGACTACAAGCAGGTACTGCAATTAGCTAGAATAGAGACAAGTATTAGTATTTAAGTCAACACCTCAACCACAAGGCACTTTTTTGCGAACGAGCAGATAACGAATTTCATGTGTTCGACAAGAGCTTAAGAGCTCTTCGCCAAGAGAATTAGCAATGCGAGCATACGCAATGTACATCATTTTTTGTTTTGATGATAGCTGCTTAGTCTTGTAATAAGTTATAATCAAAATAATATACCAAAATAATGTTTGTCAATATTAGGATATAGACTGGATAAATTGTAAAATGTGATAGATAATTGAGATACCACCAGAGAGTATCTTTAAAATGGTGTCTAAATATAATATCCAGATAAAAGATGATAAAAGATAATCTCTGTATTTTTCAATACCCAGTACCCTGATATATCCAATATCTTACTATATCCTATTATATCCTAAATCTCTTATATTATCTTATATCTGTATACGATGGGATACCCAGTTTCAATTTTGTGGTGCAGCCGAGCCACGATTTCAACGGTGCGATTTCGAAACGTCAAGCGAATAGCGTAGCATGGCTTAAAGTCCAGGATAGCTGGTCTATTTCCTGTACGCCCACGTCGTGATATTCGCCCGCGGCGATTCGATAATTACGCGCGGCCCGCAGGCGGAGGTGAAGGAGACCGTCGTTCGTATGAGATCGGCTGAGGCGGGGGTGGAGCGACACGACGTTGGATTGGAGGCGGGGGTGGAACGACACGACGTTGGATTGGAGGCGGGGTTGGAGCGACACGACGTTGGATCGGAGGCGGGGGTGGAGGCGGAACACGTCGAACTGGAAAATGCCAGGATATAACGCGTTAACCCATTAGACAAACCGCGAATAGGATATTGCCAATCGCACAAAACTCAATCGGTCCCGACATTAATAACAAGTCACTTGCCTGAGGAAGGGGGAGGCGGCGGCGGCGCCTGTTTCTTCGATGGTGGCGGCGGTGGCGGAGCAGATGCCTTAACAGAGGGAGAAGCAGGCTGGGCCGCTTGCGGCTCCGGTCCACCATGCTGAGCAACGAACTTCTGGATTAAATCGGCATCTGCCGCAATTTGGTCCTATAAAGAAGTGTTAACTTGAAGGCCTCTGTAAAACGGGAAAAGGATAACGATGGCGAACAAGAATATCTAGTAGTTTCCTCGAATCATACCTCCGTCACATCAAGTTGCACGAGCTGATCGAACAAAGCACGCCACGATGGATCGATGTTCTGCGCGCTGAAACCTTTGTTGGGATCCCAACCGATATGGCTCAAATGTCTTTATGTCGAAAATAGGTCAATTAAGAGAATGATCAGTGACAATAGAATTTCTATGTCAAATAAGAAACACCGAGAATCATGCATTCATGTACCTGAAATCAGAAGGATCAAGCTTGGACTTCTTGGTAGAGCCGAAATATCCTTTCTTTTCATTAACTGATTTTTTCTGATTATTGGCTCCTTCATAGCATAAAAATATGTTATACAGTGAGAAACACGAACGGATGATAATTGTTCGGTATGCCCATCCATCGTTAACATCCTCCCTAGCTGCATTGCACTGTAGGACAAAGATTGTAATGTATACCTTTGCCACTGTATTGATCGAGACTCTCGCGGCTGAGGACCTTTTTGTAGAGCACCCCAGCATCGGCTTCGCCTACGAACAAAAAACCTGCGAGGTACTCCTAATCATCATTGGTCAAGGAGAATATGCCAGAAATTAGTGATAATTCCAAGAAGGCAGCACAGTTATGTAAGAGATTGCAGACAAAAACCTCTTTCCTGGTTTGCAATATAAATCCCCAAAACAGGACCAATTTGCTCTCAATACTTACATCAGTGGTGAAAGTGTGGAAGAAGGGGCGATCTTGAGTGTACTCGAAACCTTGATAAAGCTCTTGCTCCCAAAGAACACCTTTGCCACTCTGTTATACCGAACATTTTATATAGGCAAAAAAGAATCAGTCAATATTTTGTTTGACAATGCTCAACAGTATATCTAAATCCTCTCAAAAGCCCCTGCATTGATACGTTGAGTGAACAATCGCAGCATTCTTCTCATCGCAGCACTCTTCTCATGAGTGCGAGAACCGGTTGTCCACTCTAATAAACGCTCTGTTTTTCTCCATCTCTCCATAAATGTAGCAAATGTAGCCATTCAACTGGAGTGTTACTCTGGTCGCACAATTCCCGAGGGTCTTAACGTACCGTCAAGTCGACGATCCTGAAAAAGAATGAATCGTTGATCCTCTTGTCTTTGAGAAAGACGACGGCGCCCCAGATGTTGGTGTAAGTCCACTGGTTGGGGTTGGGGTAAGCAACATAAAGGTGGGCGAGGGTAGCGAAATAGATTTTCTGCGTACGTTTCAAAAGAGCAACAATGTTAGTGGAGTTTGCCGGGCATGTACCACCGTCTGGTGAGAAGTTACATACGTTACTCCCTTTTTCCAGAGCGCGCTTAACGGTGACCTTGTTTTCGGGGCTAAGGCTTGTGGATGGCATTTACCGGATGTCAAGAGTGAAAGAGTAATAGGAGCGAATTTTTTTTTTTCAGCTCAAGATCCAAGACAGATAACTATATAGTTCGAAGTTGAAAGAACACATCTAATTTAGGGTATCTGTCACATGATCATGAGATCACCATGTGTACAGACCTACCGTAAAATTCCAGCTATAAGACCCCCAACTTAGAGAGCAAACCGCGGTTAGTACCCGGGGTCGTGACTGTCAATCCTCGACTAAAAATAGGTGATTGCAACTGCTAATCCTTGGATAGTGTTAAGATCAATCTTTTAGCAGTTTTTTTTTTTTTATTATATAGTTAATATAAATATATAAGTATAAAACATTAATGTGACGGCCGACCCCCAAATTGCCTGATTTTCACGAATTTTGTACTACGCTTAACTTATATAGGAGTTACCATAACATTCTGTCCCCTTCCATTTTTAGTCATTGACGACTTTTATTTCTGCTTGACGACTTTTATTTCTGCTTGACAACTTTTATTTCTGCAAAATGCTACCACCAGAGTCATTACGTATTCTTCACAACGATTGGATTGTATTTATTAGTTGTTCTTTAGCCTCTCAAATACCCCCTCTATTTCTATCTAAATAAATCAGTTTGCACAGAGTCTTGGAATATCTCAATATCAGTCGTAGTAAAGCCTGAAGAGCACAGCATGTAGCTGTAGTAAGGATACGCAAAGGGAGATATTATGTCTGACACTCTGAGCATTCTCACTTGGTATATATGAACGAACAACCATTTTTAGTATATTTGTTACATTAAGTATAAGATATATATAGATATATACAAATCAAAATAAAAACAATTGTTCATAATGGTATAATTTAAATATACATAGTTAAAAATAAATATATAGTTTAATTATTATAAATATTCAAATTTAAATATCCATTGGTATCTTCCTTATTATCTGAAATATTAGTATCTAATTCTATTTCTTTATTAGTTTCTTAATTTGATTCTACTAATAAATAGTCAAAAATAAGTCTATCTTTAGAGCTATCTTTTTTTACTGAAATTCTCATTACTTTAAATAAATAGCAAATAAGATTAGAATTTACTTTCTCTTATGCAATTTTGATTTATTAACAAACTAATTTATATAAAGATCTCTTGAGAATACTAGTTTTAGTATATTTTTTACTATTGTAAGAATGAGACTCTGGGATCAGCTAAATATGAAAGATTTAGTAGCTCAATCAGAAACCAGTAGCTGAGCTAAGTTCTGTATTTATAGGGGATTGTAAAGTGTATAAAGTAAGATATAGAAAAAATAATACTTAATTAAAGAATAAGTATCTTATGAAGTGTAAAGGATTGTAAGTTCTTAGATATATATCAACAATCAAGTTAATCCATTAATATCTAAAAGCAATATATCTTAGCTTAAATTCACTAAGCAAATACTTCTTCACTAGTTTCATTTAAGTATTAGACTTTGTATTTAGGCTCAAGCTCAGGTAAAGATTTATTAAATAAAAATAAAGAGAGTATTTATACAAAACTTGAGAAATAATACTGAATATAATAGTAATATATCAAAAGTTACTAAAGAATCTCATATCAAGGTCTTTGTGAACAAATAGAACTACTTCAAAGGAATTACTAATTAAGGTAAGCTAAGAGTCAACTGGCTGTAGTGCAGCTAGCTATATCTTTATTAGAAAAATGGTTAATTAATCTACAAACTATTTTACTAAGAGCTGCAAACTATTTTACTAAAAGCTATAAACAAAATAGCTATAAATATAGATACTAGTTATAGACTACAAACTATTATTAGTGAACAGCTACAAACTACTCTAGAACTTTACTAGAACAATATTATAAACTATGAACATCTCTAAAACAATATTACAAACCACAAACTGGCTAGAACAGCCTATGAACAGCCTAAGAATAGCCTATGAGCATGGATGCTACTTATAGACTATAAACTGAAAATAGTCTCCTGATATTAGCTAACTGTAGTACAGCTAGCAATAACATTATAGTCTTATAAATCATTTATAGCACAGCAAAAGGGTTATTATTATTATTAGTTTTGAGGGCTAGGAGGAGATCATTAACTATAGCAGCTTCGGTATCTTTAGTTGCTATACTATCATCAAATTTCCTAATAGAATCTTGGGCTGCGATTACTGTAGATACTTTGGATTTCAGCTCTTTATAGTTATCAGAAACTACTATATCAAAGTCAAGGAGCATAGAGGCTTCTAGATTGTCAGCTTTAAATAGCTTAAAATCATCAAAGATAATGGCTTTGTAAAGTACAGATTCTTTATTTATATTATCCTTAAAGGATAAGAGATTCTCAGTTAGGGTTCAGGGACTCTTAGGTCCTTTATTTTGGTTTTGAACTAGTAATTTTAAGTTAAAATTCTTCAATAGGGTATCTAAAATATTCAGATACTGTTTATATATAAGTCTTTCCTAGTTATAGAAACTGAGCCTTCTAAGGTAAGATAGTGTTGATAGCTAGTACTTGAAGAATTGGTAGGTCTTCTTACTAAGTTTCCTTTCTCTTGCAGTGAGTCTTAGGTTCTAAATAGCTTGTTATTTATCTATTCCTTTCTGTATATCTATAGTAGCCTCCAATGTATATCCAATATAGTAATATATAAAACTTAATAAAGAATATATTTTGAACTTTTAAGAAGTTAGCCAGATTATTATAGGCAATACCCACTATATCTATAAGATCTTCTATATAATTTATCTCAATAGAGGCTCATAGTTCTATTTCTCTATATAAAAGTACTTATTAGATTATATTAGAGTATCTAAGAGAAGTGGCTAGGTCCTTCTTATAACATTAGTTCTAGTATAGAGTTCTGTTCTTTTATTTATAGAATTCCTAATAGGTAGTATTATCTTGATATTGGATATTAATAGTAGTTACTAAGGTTAAAATTTATATCTCCTCTCACTATTATCATTATTCATCTATTCTATTTATAAAGTCTAAAGATTAGCCTTGAATGATTTATTAATAGCAATATCAAGAGGTTAAAGATAAGATATATAACTATCTAGAATAATTGTGATATTAGTATTTTTTTTAAAAAAAAAAAGTTGCCTTTTAATTGAATTAATAAAATACTCTTTAAAAAAGTTTATAATAAATAAACTATAAGAGTTACTAAATACTGTATTAAGTTATTTTGTTTAAATATTTTAAATTTACTGAAGTATTTCTAATTTATTCATTTATTCTTTTTTATTAACTTGAATATAAACATCTTAAGGCTAGTCTTTATAAGATATATTCTTTAATTTGAAGATATTAAGAATTAAAAGCTTAGTATTATTAGTAAGAATACTAAAAATATAAGTAAAGTTTGATTTTTCATGACTAGTTGAATTGATTATAATTGTTTTAGATTCTTTTTCTGTAATAGTTATATTTAGGAGAATATCAAGAGTTAATAGTGTTTCATTTATATTTTTAATAAGATTTAAAGAATAGTTATATTAATATACCAATAAAAGATAAATTCTAAAAACTCTTATTAAAGTTCTTCAAGCTCTATAAGTAATTTCTATAAAACAGTTATATATTGTAAAATGAAATATCTGATATATAATGTTAAATATAAACAAATGCAAAGATATAAGTTCTCTACCAGCTTGCTGCAATGAGTAATACAAATAAAAAAGTAGATGTTAGATAAGATAATAAGGATAAGAGTGCTGATCTAGATCGATATTCAGATTATTTTAGAGCTGTTCTGAGGCTTTTATATATATAATTAATGAGAAGATAACAATAACTGATCTTTATTTAAGCAAAATTATCAAGCTATTTATACAAAATAATAATATAGAATAGTAAAATAAATAACTAGTGTGATGGAAATATTTTTATTATGTTGAAACATATTTGTACTACAGTACTACTTTACTTAGTATATTTCTTAGTTAGAGTAGTATATTTCTATATTTATATTATCAATTTCCAAATCGCAAATTACATAATTCTACTAACAATTGTTCTGATTGCCAACAATTATTCACATTGCTAACAAATGTTTGCATTGCCAACAAATGTTCACATTGCTAACAAATGTTTGCATCTTGAACATTTGTTCATTTTCTTATTTTTAGTACTTTATTCTACCAGTATTTTATTATTTTATTACTTAGCAATCTGTATAATACCTCTCTTACAATTATCAATAAAATTTAGACTGCAACAAGCTAAGAAAGCTTCTTATAGACAACTCGAGGGATAATCCTGCAAAGTCTAAATAGACTTTGCAGAAGAAGCCTTAGTCTGGGACTAAGCAATAGTTAGAGAGAAAGAGAAGTTTATTTGTAACAAAGCTTATTACATTACATTTACTATTTAATATACTTTCCTACCAGTCCACTACCCTTCAAGCTACTACCACATAATCTGCTAAGACTCCTAAGATAGGCTACAGTGAATATTTTTTTTGCTGTTAGAATATTTTAGTTCGTCACACTAGATATATAAGAGTAAATACTATCATAGAAATAAAAGAAAAAGAAATGAAGTAAAGAATTTAAGCTTAAATACCCAAAAACATAAAGAGTTAAGGTAACAATTCAGAGAGTCATGTAATATTTATATATTACTGATGTATGTAACATATAAGATACTAAGGCTCAGCAAAGCTATATATTATAATGTTCTATAATGAAAGACTAAAGTTCTATAAATTTGTTGTCATATCTAATTATAAGTTAAGAAAAGCTTATTCTCAAGTCAAGAAGCAATCTCAAAAAAAAAAAATATATATATATATATATATTATATTGATGTTTAAACTTTCAACTAATATTTCTTAACCTTACTTCAATGTATCATCATTGCTAAAATAGAGCTATTGATATATCATAGCCAAATGTTCTATCTTTTTATATTCTATATAAAGTATAAACCTTCTCACTTGGGCTATAGCTTAGCTAATTATAAAGATTCTATAATACTTCTATAGAGTAAGACTTGGTTTTTGATCTGTAGTGATATCATATTGACTTTTTTATTTTAGTTTGTATATTGTCATTCCTGAGCTCTTTTAATGAAGACAGCTACCTTATGTTATATAAGTTAGAGTCTAGTAATATTATATGAGATATATATTTATAGTCAATTGTCATAGGTTCTCAAGTCTTATATTAGATAATAAAATTCACAACTAGGCTTTCTCCTATAGATAAGCTTGAAAAAACTGAACTCTGTTGATTTTTGTTGAATCATTCATATAGTAAAAGAGTACTATCAAGATAATAATCTTATATATCTTCTTAACTGATGATCTTAGTGAGAATGTTCTTGACCATTTAATTAGTTTATTCTATCTATCCATTCTCTTAAGAGTAATAGAATATACCTCATATTTGCAACTCTTCTATTTAATCTTCATCTTGTAGATACCTATATTGATGATGGCTTAAGCTTTAGCTAACTATTTATTCCTAATCAAAAGATTATAAGAGGTAGTATCAATAACTATAGCTGTTATAGGGATGATAATTTTTCTAAATTAAATAGAAAGATCAAAGACTTTTCCTAGCAGAGTTAATATATATCTGTTGGCAACTAATATTGTTTACTTTATAGCCAATTCTATATACTAACTGATTCTATTAAGTAGTATCTTGCTAATAATGTAACCTTCTACTTTAGTATTGATAATGCAAAGTATTATTATTTCTTCAATTCTGCATGGAGCATAGGTGGAAGACTTCTTGGGTAAGTCAGTTTCAGCTTTGATTTGCATTATATTAACTTTTATAGTTTCTCAGTTTAGATTCTGTGGTAGGATGTAACATACTTACTGGTATATCATTAGATACTATAGAAGCTCTCTAATTGGCACTAATATCTCTATCTCTAAGAGCTACTTCCTAAGGTTAAAGTTACATTTATAATGTTTATATAACTTCTTTTTCTTATTACTCTCAACTATCAGCATATCTTCTTAGCTTTGTTCTTAGATTAACCATTAGAGCTTCTTATTGAAGGTATTATCCTTTACTTTTTCTCTATTCTAGCTCAGCTTTGAGGTTACCTTAGGCAGTATACTATATAGGGTACCAGTGTTCTTTTTAGATTAGCTAGATCATTAACCAGAAAGAGCAGAGTAAGCTTTATAAGCTTTATAGCTATTACTATTATTATCTTTATTACTGTGTTTATCACTGTAATAACTTCTTCTAGCATTATAGCTATTATCATAGCTATCATAACTATTATAACCATTATTATTGTCATTGCTGATTTTGAATTATATAATATTTATCTATCTATATAACTAGATAATATAGGTTAATTTAGTCAGATATTATGTGGTTGTATATTTATACTCTATATATCATTAACACTGTATACAATCCTATTATATGTGACCTTTTTTGCTACAGTAGAAGCATTCTGTAGTCTTCTTCAAGTAGTTCTTATATCTGTGATTACTATAACAGCTTGAATACAGTCTTATCAAAGCTTTTCCTGAATTTATAGTAAACTGTTGGGCAGATATGTAAGCTTCTAACTTTCTGTCCATATCAGCAATATGAGTAGTCATTCAGCTTATAGCTTTAATCAGCTAGTCAATAGCAGAGTCACTCTTAGCTTATAGTCTTGTTAGAGCATTTCACTCAACTGTTGTAGGTCTAATGTCCTAGAGCTTTGTATCAATAGCTTTAGCTCTAAGTATGGTGGCTTGCAAATGAGGGATAAGAGTTTGATGATAAGTATTTAGCTGATCTCCTATGTATACTGACTATAACTTCTGTATATAATCAA
>RBNK01001226.1:0-16769 GCA_003990785.1 Endogone sp. FLAS-F59071 | reverse complement strand
AAAAGCATGATACAATGTAACGAAAAAGGTCAAGCAGTGGCGTAGGCTGGTTGCATTCTGGGAAGTTCCCTGGAAAAAATATGCTTAGGGTTTTTTTTTTTTGCATTTCCAATGGAAGTCTTTTAAGAATTTTGCAATGATTTTATTGCCAGGGTAGGGATAGGGCAGGGCGGGAAGGGAAGGGTGGAGGCGGCGACCAAAGTGGAAAGACACTGCGACACAGACATTGGGATTGGTCAACTAATTCTGACTTTGCTTCGGTATAACGTCAGACGATATAACGAAAGCTCGATTTGACAAGTCTCTTCGCACTCTCGCACAAGAGCACATCTTAGCCATGTTCACGAGTCCATTAAACATGCCGCGCAGGACCTGGATCCTCGTCGCCGCCCTGCTTCTTCTCGGCGCCTTCTTCTTCTTCCAGTATTACTCTCTAGCTGACATCCGCGCCGTCACCGACGAAACATCCACCAGTCACTCGTCGTCGTCGTCGTCGTCGTCGTCGTCGTCGTCGTCGTCGTCTCCTTTGCCAAACACCTTCAAGGGGTCTGAGAAGCAGCAGCAGTGCATTCCCGCTTCGTCCACACCCATCAGCCTCGCCGAAAAGAAAGATCCCACTGGCGGCCACATCACCTTACGCCTCCACCAAGACTTGATGGAGCCTGCCATTCCGGTCAAGGACGCCTGGAACTTTGCCGTCATACCCACCAAGCCCGACGTTTTCATCGTCACCGAGGACAAGCTGATCGCCATACAGAGCCACTATGAACGTGAGCACTTTATCTACAGCCTCATGAAGTGGATCCTAAGGGTGTACCGTAAGGATCAAGGCCGGATCTCGCGCAATGAGCCGCTTCTCATGGTTGATGCAGGTACGTGTTTTGTTTTGTCTTTTTTTTTTTTTTTTTTTTTTTTTTTTTTTTTTTTTTTTTGGATGGGCTGGCCGGGCTGCAGTGACGAATGGTGGCTCAGTTGATATTGTATTTCCTGAGCGGCTACCAGACACGGAGTAGGAAACTTAACGCATGACGCGTTTTTATCTGATCCTACCACTTGAACCGAAATATATTTAATCTGGGTGATGCTATTTTTCTGGGGCTGATAGTGCAACTAGCTATTTAAAATTAATTGACGAGTTTATTAATATGGTGATATATGCACACCGCCACTTTGGATCATATATGTTTATCGCCCATATTGACCACGCGAATATATATTTTATTTACACAGGATCAAACCACGGTCTCTTCTCTATGGTTGCCGGTGTTTCTGGTGCGTATGTCGTGGCTTTTGAGCCACAGACCCATCTCCGTAATGTTATCGGCTATGGCGCACGCCTGAATCAGATCGACCGGGACCTCAGAATCCTGCCCTTTGCCGTCTTGAACAAATTCACCAAGGTACGATACTGTCCGGAAACTTTTTTTTATTTTTTTAGTCTTTTAAAAAGGAAATAAACTCACGTTTTCAGACGAGGATTATAAGAGGTGGAGCAAAATTGGACGTTTGCAGCATATAAGTGCTTAATTTTGTGCCATTACTAATGTAAAATATTACAGGTCTCCATCTCCAACTACGAAATCGGCGATGGCGGTATCGCATTCTTAGACTTTGGCCGCCAGACCGGCCCCATTCAGACCCAGACCATCCGCTTGGATCATATGCCCTCATTCGACCGCCTTTTCCCCGATCAAGGCCCGAACGCGCTCGGCCCGCACTCCGAAAACTTTGGAGAGGACTACGCCGCCTATCTGAAGCAGGCGCACGATCTCGATCCCGAAAGTCAGCCGAAACTTACGGCCGCTAACACCAAGTCGCTTATCCTCCGCCAACCGATCCACTTTCTCAAAATCGATGTCGAAGGATTTGAACTCCGCGCCCTTGAGTCCGCTTCAGCCCTGTACGAGGCCGGCCTTATCGAGCACACAGTCCTTGAGTTCGGCGCCCCGAACCGCTGGGTCGTGACCGAGTCATCCTCGCTTTCGCCTGAGGAGGTAAATCAGCGTACACTTGCCGAGGCTAAGAAGGTGCTAAACAAGGCCGCCGGCGAGTGGAATCTTGATATCTACTTGTTGCCCTCTATGGGTTGGGAGAACTGTAAGAAGTGGATGAGCGGGCGGCTCGCCAACATCGCCCCGGACGACGCCGACAGCGAGAAGCTACCAACGTCTGTCGACGGCTCACACTGGGTCAAGGCCTGGGACTTTGACGGAACTGGCGAGTTGGATGAATTCGATAAGGAGCTCAAGGCGACTAACCAAGGAGTCACACCGTTTATTAAGCTGCCAGCCATAATGATTGATGATTTCTTGAACGATTTGGCGAGTATTGGAGAGGTGTATCTCTGGATGGCGAAGAAGGGAGGGAACCCCGCCGTGCGCAAAGATATTGTGTAAAAACGGTAATGAAAGAAACAAAAAGAGAGGTTGTTAGAAATTACATTGGCATGGTGAAATCTGTGATATGGATGGATACCTCATACAAAGAAAAAAAAATAAATGGGATTACAATAGGATGGATTTCTCGATACAAGTGTACATTACCTGGTAGAATCGCTATAAAATTATCGATTCGACTGTAGAGTTTAATCGATCTCAACCCTTCTTGTATCTATCGATTTCTTTTTTTGCTTGTGTTTCTTGTTCTCTTGCTCTGTACGCATTTCTTCTTCCCACTTTCAAATAATATCACGATATATATCGTTTGAAGTCCATATTTGGATTGCGGACTTGCCAATGTGGGAGCGATTAGCTTGTGCTATGACGGATGAGTTGGAAATTCTCTTTGTAAAATGATCCTCAAGCACCGCAACCATCTAGAAGGTCGCCAGGTTTCTGTTACTCGCGCAACGTTTGTAATACTTGATGATCCACAAGCTTCTTAACATTCCTGGCTTCATCTCAAAGGCTCTCTCTCTCACCTAATGGTATCCTTGCAATATCGGCCAAAAAAAAAAAAACCGAGAATAAATTCTGGGACATATTTAATGCACGTGAAACCTTGTGTCCTCCACTCACAAACAGGGTTGCTGGTGCTTCACGTGGCGGCGAGCTCCCATGCAAGTGCACCGTGACGGCCTCAGGGAACCAGAATGTTTTTATTATCCTCTCCTAGCTGAGAAACGTCAAGTATGTCTTGACTAGCTGATGATCGATAGCAGGGCATGAAGGAGAGAGAGGCCATTTACCCTACCTTTGTGAAACGCCCTATCTATTAGGCTATACCTTTCAGATACTATATCTGGTAAAAGCTTCATAGCTTTCTTTCTGTCTTATCCATAGTACTCAAAATGGTGAAAAACTTGTTAAAAGGTAGGCTTACCAGTGGGTTCAGGCAGTTCTATGTTGCAGAGTGCTCATTTGCTAACCTCTATATTAGAGCAGTAAGTATGTATATAGCTTTGTATTCCTACTACTATATGCATTCATCCTTTATTCTTTGTCATTATACTTGTATGGATAAGGAACGCGGCGAGTGGGCCCAGATAACGCACCGGATACCAATGCTGCTGTTGGGAATGTGAAAAAAGAAAAAGCTTGTAATGGTGGCTTGGCGATCGCCACGTGCCAAGCTTGCAAACAAAGACCTGAGAATCTCAACTTTTTTTTTTTTTTTTTGCAACGGAGCCTTCTTGAACAAAAATGCAACTTCCAGAACTCGAACGCAAGTCGATCCCCTTCTCTCCACCGCTGTTCTCGAGTCTGAAGATCTCTCAAGTCTTCCGTCACTCGACGAAGCTTGTCACGTCACTATCTTTTGATAACACTGGCGAGCTTTGCATCACGTCTTCAGAGGATGAGAGCCTACGTATCTATGACTGCAGGGAAGGAAAGTGAGTGCTCGCGGGTAACTATATTTTGTGATTTCGGGAGAACTTTGAAATTAATTATATATTTCTAACAGATTCTAAACTATGGTATAAATTTTTTTTTTTTTTACTTGAAAAAGGCTCAGAAATACTCTTTTTAGTAAAAAATATGGCGTTGACTTGCTGCGTTTCACCCATAGGCAAAACAACGTAATCAATGCTTCTACAAAAGAAGATGGTATGCTTTGGATACAACTATAGCTGTATTGCTCTTATATGAGGTGAAAAATTTTATTTCACCTCATATAAAAATATGCATATTCATCTGCTATTTTTAAATTAATTTTGCATAGACACGATCCGATACCTTTCATTGCACGATAACAAGTATATTCGTTATTTTAAAGGTCATTGCAATAGGTATGATTCCGTTTATTCTCAAATGTGATTATTTTATAACTCAAATGTATTATGTTTTTATATTCAAGAGATTGATCAACCTACAGTTGAATTATCAAAATGAAAAAAAGTATCTTCAACAAACATTAGTATCAGCAATAATGCAGGCAGCCTTGATATAAATTAAATTAATATAGTTATATTCTGACTATAGTCATGTTTAAACTTGTAGAAATACAACCATGTTTACAAGCTCTGGATACAATTACATTTTAAAATATATACTGGAGATTGATTATAGTAGGGTAATTATATTGAGAGTTAACTGTGGTTGATTACTCTGTCTCCACAATAACTCCAACAGGGTAGTCGCTCTGGAATTCTCCCCGGTAGATGACGGGTTTTTGTCTGCGGCCATCGATGACACTGTCCGGTTATGGGACCTCCGGTCATCGGCATGTCAGGTAACTTTAATCTAATATATCATTTGTTAACTTTTTTCTCTAATACATTTGTACTTTTGAAAGTCCAACATCTACTTGCCGTATTTGTTTTCTCTCTCCCCTCATGTTCTTTGGATTATCTCTCATAGGGCTTGATCAAAATCCGTGGTAGACCCACCGTGGCGTTCAATGAAACTGGAGTGGTCTTTGCTCTCGGCTTAGAATCAAACACCCTGAAATTGTACGACCTGAAGGCCTTGGAAAAGGTATGTACAAGCAAACCCATTCAGTTGATTATAAATTGTGCTATCGTCTCCAAGCTCGCCTCATCAATCCAAACAACATTCTAGGGCCCCTTCAGCACATGGAATATGCACGATCCGTTCCTCTCTCACATGCCCGAGTGGACGAGCATCGCATTTAGCAGCGATGGGAAAAACATTCTGGTCACCACCGCAAGGGATGTGCATTACCTGATTGACGCATACAAAGGGCAGCTCAAACAGCGGCTCGTAGGGCATAACGGCGTGGGAAGTGGCAGAAACGGAGAGGAGACATGTTTCACACCAGACGGAAAATTTGTGGTATCGGGTAAGGTTTTTTTTACTGATTGCCAATAGGGGTATTGTTTATATACTCATAGAGTACAGTGTGCTGCGTTTTCTACATTAGCTTGAAATTCTCATTCACATGATATTGTTCCTGTCTCACCACAGGCTCGCAAGATGGTACAATCCATGTCTGGGCCGTCGAGGATCAGAATTATGACAGTCGACCCATAGCTTTCCTCGAAGGCCACACCACGACCGTCGGGGTGGTGGGTTTCAATCCAAAATATATGATGATGGTGAGTGGGTCTACGGAGCTGGTACGTATTGTTTGCTCAACCTTGAGTTTTCGTGAGATGGGAGTCGGTTGCTTGTCTTAATGGCGGAGTGGGTAAAGTAACCGTAAGTTTGGGCTTGCGTATTATTCGTGGACCTCTCATTCCATTGCCTTATTATTTTCGCCACAATCCGCATCGATGAATTCGGGTGTCCATTGTGACAGGCGTTCTGGGAGCCAGATTTGCAAGAGCTACAGATGTGAGTCTCTGGCGTTAGGTATTGTGGTGCTTTGAAGCGGGGATGCAAGAGGGTGTCTGCTTTGGCCTGTTTGGCATTTCACATTTGAGTAGTGTTGTAAAATAGACAGAAAAACATGTATACTCGACCCTAGGAGAGTCGGGTTTGAGTTATTTACTCTCTATCGTTTGTATTCCAGTCTCACCGTTCACTCTTGCGAGGTGTATGATTGTATGATCTATTTTTATAAGGATCTTAGTAAGCTTTTCCTTGAATTTGAATTGACGACGCAATGAGTGATCTACCTGCGATTACACCCCGATGAGAGCATTATCACCCATCTTGCCGATCGCTCTCCTCGAAGCATCACCGCTTACGCGTTTTACTCGAGTTTTTCTCCCAATCTTCCGTTCTACCGTTCTGTATCTGTGATAGACTAGGGGCGTAGTATTAGTTTTTTTTAGGTACAGATCAAATATATACGGGCATCTATTTCTAGCACAATTTCTTGGTCATACCCACGCGCGCAGCGCGCTCATCGGAGAGTGGGCCGGCACCTCGACGTCATCGGGGTTTATTAAATTGATTGTTTGGAGAACCAGCCGTTCTTGTTCCTGAACGCCCAGCGACAACCCAACCATGCCCACCATATCCTTCAACTTCCAGTTCGGAAGCTTCGTCGGCGTGTGCCAGACCGTCGCCCTCACCTTATGCCCTCTCATCGGCAAGGAGGATGGCGTCGAGCCCACCTGCTACTCTAGGAATGTCGACTTCGCCGGCACCCTTATATTCCAGCCTGGTAAGTGGGCGCTCTTTTCCCTTTTGCCCGTTTCGCAATGCAAGACGAACGAACTGTAAGGCTGGCGAACGATGACGATTTCCGACAACGTCGCCTCCTTGTAACCTTTGGAGTGGACAAGACGCACGCATGACCAGTTTGGAGCCACTTCTGCAGCCAGACACACATGGAGTGGGCACGACGACGAATTCTAATCCACAATTCACAGCCTAAAAATCTTACTTACTAAACAATGACCTATTCGCCTTGTTTGGCTTTATAATTCTAGCTACTCTCATCATCCAACTCATTGCCCTGGTCATGACGTCCATCATGATCTATCACATTAAATCTAAATACACTGCCGTTGGTACGTTCTTCTTTGGTTTTCCACGCTATTCCTGGCCGTCTTTTCTTTTCTTTTTCTTTCTTTTTTTTCTATTGCATGATACATGACAGCATGACAGTATCTTGATTATATTTATATATGTATTAAGCAAAGATCTTCTTCTATCCCCACTCTGCCACAGGCCGTAAGGAGATTGTCATGTTCTTCTATCTGTACATGCTCACAACGTTCCTTGAGATGCTGCTCGTTGCTGGTATCATTCCCACATCGGTGATTGTGTATCCTGTAAGTAATCTAACTTTCCTTACGAAGAGCTTATTATTGCAAAGAAATATTTACTAAACGTTAAAGAGAAGGACCCCGCTTGAAGTGACGATTGAAGTGAACGGCTGTTATGTTTGGTTACTTATCAGTCAATATTTCAATGATTGGGATCGGGTAAGGGGGAATAAAGGCCCTCAAAGAGAGAGAGAAAAAAAAAAAAAAAAAAAGGTTGGAGTACAGCATATTTATTGATTCGCCCTTTTGTCATCTTCTGTTTTTCTAGTACTTCACCGCTATCCACGTTGGCCTCATCTCTGCGACCTTCTGGTGTCTGCTACTGAACGGTTTTGTTGGGTTCCAATTCGCTGAAGATGGCACACCGTGGTCACTTTGGGTAAGTTGGCGAGCAGTTTATCCGAGAGTGAAATTTATTGGCTTGCACTAATTGCGTTAACTTAAGGTGGGGGAGGGAGGAAGTAGGTGAAGAAAAAGCCGGCACTTTGGTATTTAATTGTTATTGACAAAAAGCTTACTTTTTCGTATTGTTAAACTCTCATTTTCCAATTCTCGAATATTCAGTCCATTCGAATCAGCTCCTTTGTCGTTTTCGCGGCCGTTGGTCTTATCGCCCTCGCGACCTTCTTAAACCTTGGTCCCTTCAGCTATCAGAACCCCGTTATCCTCTGGGTTATCTACTTCATATTCAACGGTGCCGCTCTTCTAATCTACGTGATTCTCCAAATCGTCCTTGTCCTCAACACACTCGATGACCGCTGGCCATTGGGCGACATCATGTTCGGCATCTCCTTCTTCATTGTCGGGCAGGTTATTATGTTTATCTTCTCGACGGCCATTTGCGACACCGCCAAACATTACATCGACGGCCTCTTCTTTGGCACGATTTGCACCCTCCTTGGCATAATGATGGTCTACAAGTACTGGGACTCTATTACCAAGGAAGATCTCGAGTTCTCTGTCGGAAGCAAGCAGAACGTGTGGGAGGTCAAGGAGCTACTGGGTGAGGACGAGCTCGGTAACCAGTTCGGCGGGTCACAGTTCGGAGCGCAGCAGGGATATGGGCAGCAGTACCAGTATGGGGAGGCATATTAGGGCGAGAGGGGAAGCTGGTCAGCATAAGTAATGAGGTCGTTGTTAGCCGAATTTTGGGCTCTCTAGAGTATTTTCTTTTCTTATTACTTTTGACTTTATATTACTTTTCATTTGTCAACACTTTTTTTTTGGTCGTGCAGTCCAAATATCATATCTACTGCAGTTTTCTCTTTTCCCGAAATTGATATGATGCTCAGGATCAACGTATTCTTTTGAAACTTTATTAAGTTTGGTTGGGCTCCATAAGACATTGGTTCTATTGTAATTAATTATATATGGCCAAAATCTTTCATTATTCTTGCTAGCCGATAAATTTTACCAGTCACCAGGCCAACCAGACTGACTATATAAAGTGACGTGAGCGCGTTTCTCTTTACATAACAGTCTTCATTTCCCGACGCGTAAACAACATACCTTATGGGCATCTCCAAAGACATATTCACATCCCCGCCATGTCCCGATCTCCTGTGCAGTATATGCCTGGGTGAGTCGCTTACCTTCTCTCGTGTACTCTAGTGTGTTAAGCGTGCTGGTTTATTGACGCGTTTCCGAACCGTTACGTTAATCTTGTAGACGTGCTGGACGATCCCATCCAGGTCCGGTGCCCGGAAGGTGAAGCTCGATCCTGCACTAAAATTAGCGTAAAAAAATACCGAATACATTTAATAAATAGGATCCCGGGAAAGACACGGATGCATCAATCATCTCTGTCCTTTGGAACCATTCCTGCAAACTTCGCCATTGAGCCGAAATCAACATCGCCATTCCCTTACATGGGGTTTAATAAACACACATTGGTCATTGGTTAATTCTCCTCTCTCAATCATTTTTCACAACCTTCTAAAAGATCACATATTCTGCAAGCAATGCATCGACGACTTCGTCAAGACGGGAAAATCTGACTGCCCATTGTGTCGAGCAAAACTGAATCCGCTATTATTCCAGGTACATGTACACCGTGATAACACAGGCTTTCTCACATATGTGATGCCTTATAGGCTATGCCAGCATGTTAATTCGTCATTGCTCGTGTTCTAATTATTCTTGAAATGCTTACTATCATTTCCTTCTCCTGCTAACATTAAATAGGTTTCCAAGTTTGTGCGCAGGCAGATTGGGAGGCTAGAGGTCCGATGTTGGCTGTTTGAGAAAGGCTGTGATTGGAGCGGGCCGTTTTCGGATAATCACCAAGCCAATGTAAGTGTTTAATAGTGTCGTATTTTATATTTGCCTGTACAAGAGATATACGAACTCCAAGAAGAAGACCACTGGGATATCCACACACAAAAGAAAGAAAAACTAAGAATAGTGTCATAATTCTCTTGCCAAACAATTGTATATTGAATAACACGACAACAATCTATCACAATTCTCACGACTCTATAACAGTGTCCCTTTAAGCAAGTCCCCTGCCCGAACGTCGTTCACGGCTGCGCCGAGTCTCCTCGCCGCCTCGACGTTCCGGTGCACCTTGAGACTTGCCTCTTCGAGCTTATCCCCTGTCCCAACAACGCCCCCGCCTGCCCTGATTTCCTTCGGAATTTCAGCGACACCCACGAACGCACGTGCCGATCGTACGGTTGTGAATTTGCGTGCGAAGGATGTGCTTTTGTAGGGACGCGTCCCGAAGCCGTCAAACACTGTGACGCATACTGTCGGCGGTTGTTCGCGCGGATCAAGGAGCTCGAGGTTAAGTGCGAGTCACTGTCGAGGATGCTAGAACAGGAGAGGCAGGGTGCGGGAGATGGAGGGGGGCTGGACATTGTTGGAACGCTGGAGGAGATGGAGGAGATGACAGGGTATGTGGGCAGACCCAAGAGATTCAAGGTTGACAACAGCAGGGAACAGGTGGAGCAGGATGGAGAGGACATGATTGACAAGCTACTGAGAGAGTCGGAGGCGGATTTACCGTACGATGACAACGAGGACGATGCGAGATCCCTATCATCTTTGTTTCCCGATCGGTTGGACGATAATTCAGAGGACGAGGTAATGTTTATTGATAATGGGCAGAGCATGAGCCAGGGTCCTCAGACAAGAGTCATCGAACAATCAACGCCTCAGAAGCGGCCATCAAAAAACAATTTCCGCTATCCTTCGTCTCGATCGCGTGCTGCGCGTGCTGGGGCTTTGCCTTCGATTCACAACGATGGCACTCGTGGTACGATGAATGGTCCGAAGAACGATGCTGGTGTCAACAGCAACTCGAAACCAGATTCGTTGAGCACGATCGCTCTTCAAGCAGCGTCGTCAGTTGTGAAACCCAAACCAAAATGGGGAGGCTTCTTCTCTCCAGATTCCTTTCAGCTGTCCACTACCACGACTACCACGACGACGTCCTTAGGAGTTGCTTACTCCCCTCAGAGTCAAAAGCGACGATCCTCTGTGGCACCATCTTCTCCATCCCCTTCAGCATCATCATCCATCCGCCGCGGGTCCAAAACCCATATCCCCTCCGAAATCCCCGACAGCATGATTGGCTCGCTCACTCATATCATAAAACCGCCTCCCCAACAACAAGAGACTCCGAGCGCCGACGATGACCTTTTCGAGGAGGATGATGTTATTGCCATCGCGTCTCCCTCTCTGTCCCGGATCGCAGGCTCCTTCGACACGCCGGGCGACGACGGCCCGCCTGACACTGATCCGCCCTCTGACTTTGGCCCCGTGCAGGGCGCCGCTCCCTCCATCGCTTCCTCCAGCGCTCTAACGCCTATCAACGGACCGACCCCACAGAGTGAACTCAGCGAACTCGGCGACGAGGACCAAGTTATTGGCGTAGCCGTATCCCCAGCCGTCCCCGTGCAGCAGCAGCAGCAACAACAACAACAACAACAGCAACAGCACTCCCGCCAACAGCAGCAGCAGCAGCCCCAACACCAGCAGCAGTCGCGGCACTATCCACGCGGCGGGGGCAGTACCGAGCGGGTACACACTCAAACACATCCACAATCCCGTCACGCGCAAGGGCGGTCGGCGGCAGCGGCCCCAGCAGTGGTGTCACACGCGGGCGGGGTACCCAAGCGACACATGTTCGTGCTGGCGTCGTCATACCTGGGGGGGAGCAAGTGGGCGAGAAACGGGAGCGGAGGCAGAAGCGGAAGCACAGAGAGAGGGGGAACGACGCCGAGGGACGGGGACGGGGAGGACTCAGTGGATTCGCCAATATTTTGAAAGGCATTAGTGGTGGATTGTGTAAAATTTTACTAGTTGAAATTACTGTTTCGAAATGGCCTTTGCGCGAAGGTAAATTTCTTTATTTCGTTTTATTTTATTTTTCTTGATCGGAGTAACCCGAAAATGTACATTATGTATTTTCGACCTAAATCTAGTTGCTTTGTAAATTTTTTCATTCTAGTAATATAAATTGGACAGTCATTGTATGATTATCAGACTACCCATTCAATTTAATAAAACGTTCAAACTCAAATTCCGGTCGGCGTCTTCACCTCCGCGTCTTCCATCACTTCCATCACTGCCTACGCGTTCTCCACCTTGGCGGCCTCCACCCTGGTGACCTCTACCCCGGCGGTCTCCGCCTCTGCACCCTGCCTGAACACGCGCGCCCTCCGCATGATCTCCGCGACACTGAAGTGCTTGTGCTTGCTTAGCGGGCGGCACAACTCAATCCGCACTACATCGCCGAGTGAGCATTGCGAGTTCTCATCATGGGCGAGGAAGTTCTTGTGCCATCTGATGTGCTGGAATTGGGCGAGAGCTTGTGAGGCCTAAAATTGGAATCGTTGGGATTTTGGTGAGCGGAATATGTGCGCGCGCGACATACCTTTCGAACTTTGGGATGGAGCTTTATGCGTGTTACTTGGACTTTGACAGTCTTCTGCATGGCGGTGCTGACCACCATGCCGATGAAATTCTGGCGCATGGTGAGCCGTCTTGAGTAGGAGAGTAGAACGCGAATTGTTTATTGTCCATGTCGATCTGTGATGACATCATGATTTTGACTTACGTGTTTTTACAGAAGCTATGGAGTTATAGTTGGCTTGTTTTGAAACACAAAAAAACCTCAACTTTTTTTTTTTTTTTGAAACGTAGAGTCATTGGCGTTACTTCACTGACAAAAGAAGGAAAGAAGGCATTTTTGGATATGCAGTGATATACAGCAGGACTCTGCAAATGTAATTGCAATTTCCGTCTGGTTGGATTTCAGTAAAGCTTCAGGTGGCCAGTGATGTCGTTGATGATTTTGACAGGCCCTATTGTTTTAAGCAGAGGTAGCAAATGTGTTAGGTGAAGACTCGGGTGAGTCACAATCGCCGGTTTTTCTTTTGCTCGTCCGCACGGAAATCACGTAATAATCCACCACCAGCATTTACCAGGTCCGATTGCCAGCACAGTCCTTGACCCCGCTGCAATCTGTGTCCGCCCAGCGTCCTGGATGCTCATGGCACAGAGACCCATAGTGCGTGCTTGATTCCGCAACGCTAGCCTACACACAAAGACGGAGAAGTCAGCATTCAAGGTCAAATGCTCACAATGTAAAAAAGAAAAAAAGAGAGGTGGCACACACATTTGATCCTCGCTATCGCATTTAAGAGTGATTTTGGCATGTCCAGTTTCTTCCCATTCGCTCAGCATCTAGCAAGAGATGAGAGGAATGAGTGTGATATCATGTGAACAAGTGAGTGATGTTTGGAAACTTTTTATTTACCTCTGGATTTGTCTTCTGCATGACCTTGAAGTTTGCTAATGCTGCGTGTGCGCACTACACAGATTGTTGTGAAATGATTTGGGGAACCCCATAGCAGAAACGAGTCAAACGATGGATTACCTGCTGTCATGGATACAATGAACCCCTATCACCGTGGCAACCAAAAAAAAAAAAAAAAAAAAAAAAAAAAAAAAGGAACAAGAAAAAAGGAAGCAAACCTGGGCCGCTGCTTTTCCCTTGGTCATGCCAAGATCCGTACGGACGACAAGGACCTATAAAATAAAATGAATGTACGAATTGTTGGACGTGCATGTGTGTGTGTGTGTGTATCAGCAAAGTTTTAAAACGGGCCAAGGAAAAAAAAAATAGACCAACCATCTTATGTTCCGAGGCCGAGCGATTTATGATCGGGTAACCAGAGATTGAGTTTTCCGAACTCGTCTTTTCCACTGTTGCCTTTTTCAGCACACAACATTAGAAAGCTGGAGGTGGGGAAGGAAGGAAGGAAACCCCAATACTCCAAAACGCGTGCGGAATTTAGGGAAAAAAAAAAAAAAAAAAAAAAAAAAAAAAAAAAAATTACCTTGGCCAAAAAGTAACCAGCAATAAAGGCCACAGCTGTGGCGGATATAAATTGAACAAACGTAAATGGATATTCCATAATTGGGGAGAGCAAGGATGGGTATTGAAAGGACATTATTATTTTTGTAGTGCGGAGAAGATGTTTTTGAGACGGCTTTTCTTGAGCCAAGCCATGAAAAATGTTTGTGACTGGACTCCAGACAGTTTTTTTTTTAATGGACAACAGCGAAGCTGTTGTTAACAAAAAAATAATAATAATAATACCCTAGCGTCCAATCTATACAATCCATCCCACACACTTTGGATGCCACTGCCGTACGTCGAAATACCGACCGTGACCCCCAAGCATCGTGCCAGAATGGGGATTCAGAGCCGACGCAATAATTCTGAACAAGTTACTCTATAAGAAAATAGAGATTGCATGCATCAAAGTGGCGGGAGGTTCTGCCATGCAAAAAAGTTTTTTTTTTTTTTTTTTTTTTTTTTTTTTTTTTTTTTTTTTTTTTTTTTTTTTTTTTTTTTTCGGCATGAGCAGAAAATATTCCCTCCTAAGGATTTAATAACTCCAAAGCCAACCTAGTCCGTCGAGCAAAGACAAAGTCACATACAATATCAGTCTGATATACAGAAATTTTATTTGTAATTTCGCCAAAGCTAAATGATTGTCCTCTGTCAACATTACACATAAACATTATCTTGAGAGAAACACTCACAAACCCTCCGTAAATCCCAGGTCTTTCAAAGTCCAGGGTAGCGTTCAATCAACTCACAGAGGACGACCGAAAACGGTACCCTATATCTTGTTCTCCTGGGCCCGGGTGGTTTTAAGCTTGAGTAGCCTTTCCAGTACGTCGTCCAGCGAGATGGTCTCAGTCTTGGCCTTAGTGCCCACGTCGTCGCGGTTACGCACATTGACGGATCGGGTGGACTCCTCTTCATTGCCAACAACTGCAGAGTTTGAGTAAAACCCGAAAAGTTAATAAACAATCCTGACAAATTAACGAAAAACAAAAAACCGCAAAGCAAGGACATTCGCAACCCACCAAAGATAAAATTATAGTGCGTAATCTCCCCGTTCCTAATCTTCTTGTTCAGAGTGTTATCGCTCAAATCCGCATCAGCGTACAGTCCTGCTGCTACCAACTTATTCGTGATCTCTTGAGCATACGCAAAGAATGTCCCCGTGACTGGTACGACGACGACCTGCCTTGGCGAGAGCCAGAACGGCCACTTGCCCGCAAAGTGCTCAATGAGGATGGCCATCATACGCTCGACGGAACCAAGAATGGCGCGGTGGATGATAACGGGATGGGAGTAGTTCTGGTCAGTGTCACCCGAGCTCTCAGTGCGGTACTGCAGCCCAAAGCGCTGGGGTAACTGGAAGTCGAGTTGGATCGTGGCGCACTGGTGCTTGCGTCGCAGGGCATCCGAGATCGTGATGTCAATCTTGGGACCATAGAAGGCACCATCACCAGGGTTGACTTCCCATCCGGGACGGAAGTTGTTGAGGGCGTCTTCCAGCATCTGGATTTTGGGGGAAAGATTCTCGCTTAGATTCACAGGCAAAACACTCTCAAAAGCGACATTAGTCACATCCACCTCCATTCCCAATCATTCCACCTTCAGTTTAGCATATAAGCCAGATCACGGAACCCAAGCACACCTTCTCTGCGTTATTCCATACGCTGATATCACCGAGATACTTTTCCGGGCGGGTGGATAGTTTAAGATGGAAATCAAAGCCAAAGATACCGTACACATTGTTCAAGAAATCAAAGCATCCAGACATCTCGGCCTCCAGCTATGATTTCCAACAAGAGAAAATAGGAGTGTTAATGTTAGCGACCATTGCCAAATCATCTATAGCATGTAGAAACCCTTCCCATACTCAAACTATCACCCTCTCAATATCCCCCCTTTTCACGCACATCACCCACCTGATCATGTCTACAAAAGATATGTGCATCGTCCTGTTGGAACCTTCGTACACGCGTGAGCCCCGTGAGTGCCCCACTAAATTCGTTTCTATGGAGCACGCCAAAGTCGGCCATGCGGATGGGCAGCTCGCGATAGGAGCGCTCGCGGTGTCCAAACATGAGGCAGTGGCCCGGGCAATTCATGGGCTTGAGGGCGAACTGCTCTTTCTCCACGTCGAACAAGAACATATTCTCCTTATAGTTCTCCAAGTGGCCCGACTGCTCCCAAAGCTTCGTGTTGAACATGTTGGGCGTTATCACCTCGCTGAAGCCGCGCTTACGGTACTCGCTCTGGGATAGGGATGGTTATAGGGAAGGCGGACGTCGGTGTTAATAATGCAATCTATGAAAAGCATGTTGAGATGACGTTCCAAGTTGAGAGCATAAACTAAAAATACCTTGATGAAATCGACCAAAGTGTTGTAGATCCTCGCGCCATGAGGCAGGAAGAAGCAACTACCAGGGCTCATCTCGTGGAAGAAGAAGAGCTCTTGTTCCTGTAATTTCGTAAAAGTGACGAATGAGAGGCGTCAGTAAACCACCAATATAGATTCATGTACCTGGCGAATCCTGACAAATCTCATACAAATCCCACCCGAGGCAGTAATCCTACAGCTACACTCCTACAGCTTGTTCTTTCGAAACAAGACAATGGATGGGTAGGAGTGTAGACCCAAATGACAAAGGAGCTCACACGAACCTTGCCAAGCTTGCGGTGATCCCGTTTTGCGGCCTCTTCGATGAATTTCTTGTACTCGGTCATCTGCTTGGTGTCGGGGAAAGAGATACCGTAGATGCGCTGTAACGAGTCGTTGTTGGCGTCGCCGAGGAAGTACGAGGCAGAGTTCTGGGACGCGAGCGCGTAGTAACGAAAGGTAAATACGTTGGTGACGGTACGAACCACGTTTCAGGCCACTCCAGGATACATGTCCTATTCCAGCAAACCAGCAATTCCCGCTCCCCTAAACACCATGCAATACTAAGTAGCCACACAACTCGTAAAGCCCACCTTGGTGACCGAGAAGGCCTTGATTCTCCCAGTATGCGGCACGTGCGGCCCAAGACATAGGTCGATAAGCGGTCCACATCGGTAGACGGTGGTAGAGGTACCGTCTGGAATCTTGTCATTAATGATGTGGACTTTGTAGGGATTGTGCTTGAACATCTCAAGTAGGTCGGGCTTGGAAACGACCAGGCGCTCGAACGGTTGCTTTTCCTTGACGGCATTCTTGGCCAGTGTCTCGAGCGCGGAATAGTCACCCTGGGTGACCGGGCTGGTTTGGTTTGGTGCGGAGAGGTGAGCATTTCTTTTTTTTTTTTAAAAAAA
>RBNK01001225.1:0-16773 GCA_003990785.1 Endogone sp. FLAS-F59071 | reverse complement strand
GAATTATGATTGCAAGGCGAATATCTACAATGGAACCAGATCCTCCTTCATTGCCTGATGGAAGTGGTGAGAGCTGGCACCTGTTTGATAAGGGGCTATTTGTTGATGTGCAAGGAACAGCTGATCACGACAACACGACTCACGTGATAATACAACCCACGAACCCGGCTGTACTCGTCTTCGCTATCAAAATCCTCTTCTTCGAAGGTAATGACATTTATCTGAGTCCATCCTTGGGTTCTTGGTTGGGTGATTCTGCTCATTTCCGTCATGCATCTTGAAGCATAGTGCCCTTTTTCTCCACATCTTCTGCATACTCTCATGTCTGGCTGGGTGCAGTCTCTTGATATATGCCCATCCTGGTTACACCTGAAGCACCTTGAATTGCCAATTGGATATGCATTTGATCCTGTTGTGGGGGTTGGGTTTGCTATAAATCATTGAACTGGTCGCTGTGCATCGATTTGCCTTTTTAGGTCTGATATATACACAGTTATCTTACTCATCTGTTCAATGAGATCATCTATGGCTGGGTTCTTTCATGAAGCTGCCCCCCAGTTGACTGTTGCTGGTGCGATAGTAGGTACAACTGTTGGTACTGTACAGGTTTCTTGAAGGTTGCTTGGTAAAATCTGTTGTATTATATCTTGACCCAGGTTTCGCATGGCCCAATATCTCTGCACATAATCCACCTTTTATGTATGATTCAGTCTAACTGGGCTAGAGCATACTTGGAGAGTGATTTCTTGGTGCAGTCCATTCATGAAGGATTGCTCTATGATAAGGTCCTGGTTGGCTGCTGGATATCCTATGAGGTCTACTGCATGTCAGATCTTTATGTGGAAGGTGAGGGGACTTTCGTTTATTCCTTGGTACATTGATGCTAGCTGATCCTTCATACTTTGCTGTATGTTGGCAGTATGGTAAGTTTCTCTTAACCATGCGATAGCATTGGTAAAGGTTACTAGAGCATTAGCTTCTGCATTTGCTTCTCTTACTCCTATATTAAATCCTCTATTTGCTGCTGTAGCAAGTGTTGTGGCATCATATGTAATCTTGGTGGATCCTCATAAAACTGCTTCTAGGACATTTACTTTTGCAACATTGTTGAACTATCGAATTGCATTATAAATCTGCAAATCTTTGATGAACTTGATTACTAATTCAGCTGGTACATAACTAGTGAAGGTCGGTGGTCTTTCTGTCATTTCATGTGTGTTGTTTTCTAGTTTATTGTCTGTTTCGTCATTAGATAATTCATAAAATAATGCTTGTAGATTGTCACCAAAATTGATAGCTAATTCGTTATCTAATGATAGCCTGTCGTATAATGTAAGGGAGGCAATGGATTCTCTTATCTCACTATAATTGCCATCTGAAGGGTCAGGTGTAATAAATTCTTCTTCTTTGGAGCCGGAACTGTTTGGTGATCTTTTTCATATAAAAAGTAGGAGTGTCCTTCGGTGTTCCATTTTGAACGATACTGTCTTCTGCTATGGGTGCGCTGTCATTACTTGAAGGGATAGTTCAGTCCTGCTTGAATGAGGATGTGAGAGTCAGTCTTTTGATAACTCTCCTGCCAGTCGGCACCAAGATATGACAAATGTACTAATAACTGGTCATTCGTTTATTCATTTGTTGAGAATGTTCAGAGTGTCAGACACAATATCTCCCTTTACATATCCTTACTACAGCTTTATGTTGTACTCTTCAGGCTTTACTATGACTGATATTGAGATATTTCAAGACTCTATGCAAACTGATTTATTTAGATAGAAATAGAGGGAGTATTTATTGTGATGGACTAAAATATATTAACGGCGAAATACTCGGAATTGAGCAAGTGTAGAAAATACGTTTCAGGGGTCTTAGCGGATTATGCGGTAGCGTCTTAAGAAGGGTGTCGATATAGATGTTAACTAGCAAGAATTAAGTGTGATCGATTAAATAAAGTGTATCTTGTTAGAATCTCGAAACTATCCAATTGCTTACTCCTTGAGTAAGGCTTCAGTATCCCTTGGGTTGTCTGTTGTAAGCTTCCTTAGCTTGTTGCAGTCCAAATTTTATTGATAATTGCAAGCAGGGTATTTATAAGAAATTACAAAGTGCTATATAGGCAGCTACCCAGGTTACTATTTGAATTTCTGATTGGCTCAGCTAAATATAAGGTACAAATTGATTGGCTAAGATATAATAAATGATATATCAGGTTATAATGTAATTGAGTGATGAAATAATATATCAGATCGAAATACTATTTTAGGTTATAGTATGATTGTGGATCTCAACAATGCTATAAGTCTCAACAACGCTACAGGTCTCAACATTGTTGAGAGTCACATGACCTGTGATTTCACATGATCAAATTGTGTGTTATCACAAAATGTTCCATCACATCTCCTTCCTTTCTGCGAGTTAGACTTCAAGGTACAGTTCTAACTCGGAGAAATCTCTTTGTAACTGTTTTACCTCTTCCTCTAGCTCCTTTATTTCATCCTGTGTCAATTGATTCAGTTGATGTGTACTGCACTAAAAGTGGTTTAAAGCACTAGGCTTGTGCTTGAATAGTTGATAAATCCGATCGGCCATTTTTGCATTATAGGCAAGGAGTACTCCTTTGAGGGCTCGTTGACAGATTTCTCTATCCTTCCGGTTCCAGATATATTCAACTTCTTCATCCCAGAGTTATGCGATTCAGTAGTATTCCTTCCATTTATTAATTCGTGCCAGGTGTTGCCTCCTTTGAATGTTGCGTACAATCGATCGGGTCTTCTGTAAGGTCAATCCTTCTATCTCCTCAAGGTCTTCCAGAGGTTCTATATGTCGGTAGGCCTCGATCAGGCTGACTTGGACTTCATGGAAGTTGTTCCAATGGGGTATGATATTTCTTGAGGCGGTTTTGGTGGACAGTATAGGGTAAGATCGTCTCTGTCGTTTTTCGCAACTGATACATAGTTCCTTTTATACTGGTGATATAGTATGGTCCTTCCCATTTTGGGTCCAATTTTGCTGACCAGGATGATTCTACTATGTTTCGGTATAGTAAGATTTGGTCACCAATCTTCAATTTCTCAGTTTCCTTATATTCCTTGTCGTAATTCTTCTTTTGTCAGTCTTGTGCAATGGCAATAAATTCTCTCGCCTTGTTTCGGACATTGTGTAATTCTTGAATTTCCTTTGTCACACGATGCTTGATTTGCTTTTCCCAGGAGGTGTGGCTGGGTTCCGGGGTGGTCATTACTTGGTCTACCAGCTGATGAGCTTTCCTTCCGTAAGCGAGCTCAAAAGGGGTGAACTTTGTTGTCTCCTGTTTCATTGTTCGTAGTGCAAATAAGGTGGAAGGTAGGTACAAGTCCCAATCTCCTCCTTGTGATTATACTACTTTAGCAATTGTGTTCTTGATAGTTTGATTTGTCCGTTCGGTGAGTCCATTTCCTTGGGGATGGTAGGCAATAGTCTTTATCTGGCGGATCCCGAAGTGTTACGTCAATATCTGCATAAATTCATTAATGAATTCAGTTCCTTGATCGGAGGTCATTTCGTAAGGTATTCCATGGCGGCAGATAATATCTTCGTAGATAAAAGATGCAATATTAAGGGCATCTGCAAGGGGCAAGGCTCTTGCTTCGGGGTACTTGGTCAGGTAATCTACTGCTACTACGATGTATCGATTTCCTCTAAGTGTTCTTGGTAGTGGTCCAACAATGTCTATTCCAATATGTTCGAAGGGTCCTCCAGGTACAATCGGTTGTAAGGTCTCGATTTCCTTTCCTCGGCACCTTTTCTGGCAAGTGTTGCATCTTCTAATATATTCTCTAATGTCTTCGTACATGTTCTTCTAGTAATATTTTTCTGATAGTCGTTGATATATATTATCTACACCCATGTGTCCTGCCAGCTGATGGTCATGAGAGGCCTGAAGTACTATTTGCTTTTTATGTTCAGGAACTACAAGTCGTGTCTGTCCTCTGTGTCATCGGTAAAGTATATTATTCTTGATAAAATAGTTAAGTGCTGTTATCCATATAAGCTATTGATCATTTTCATTTGTCGTTCCAGTAAAGGTTAGGTTACTGAGGTAATCCAAATATCCGTTATAGAGTTCAGTGTTCATTGGGTAGATATATTCTTTTTGGTTCAGGGTGTCGATCTCGGATAAATTGGGGTAGGTGTGAGAGAGTGTCCACATTCTGATGATTCCATCCTTTTCTGTATTGCATTGTGAAGTCGTATTCCTGCAGTATAGCCAGCCATCATGCATACATTCCTGTCAGATTTGGCTTATTCCAAAGCCATTTGAGAGCTGAGTGGTCTGTTATTAGGATGAACTGTTTTCCAATCAGGAAGTGGCGAAAGTGTTGTACGGCCCAAACGACTGCTACACATTCCAGTTGGGTAGCTCCGTAGGAAGGTTCCGCTCCATGGGTGGCTTGTCCTGCATAAGTAATCACATGCTCTCCATCTTTGTCATCTTGCGCCAGGATTGCTCCGAGTCCAAATGACGATGCATCCGTATACAACTTGAATACTTTTGTAAGATCTGGTCTTGCCATAACTGGTGCGTGGGTAAGTGCTTCCTTGATCAGGTTGAAGGCAGTTTGTGCGGCTGACGTCCATTCCCATGCTCTTCCTTTTCTTTGCAACATGTGCAGAGGTGCGGCAATTTCAGAGTAACCAGGGATAAACCTTTTATAGAACTGGACCAGTCCTAAAAATCCTCATAGAGTCATCTTATCTTGCAAGATTAGAAAGGCCTTGACGATCTCGGTCTTCTTTGGATCCGGGCGGATTTCTCCTCCGTCGATTATAAATCTGAGGTATTCGATTTTCTTCTGTCCAAAGTAGCATTTTGTCGGCTTGATCCTTAGTCCATGCTTTCTAAGTCATTCAAATACTTCCTTCAGGGTCACCATGTGTTCTGCAAAGTTCTCCGCATAGATGTTGATGTCATCAATGTACACAATCACTCCATGTCCAATCAAATCATAGAAGATTTCGTTCATTGTAGCCTGGAAGGTGGCGGGTGCATTGCAAAGTCCAAAGGACATTCTTGTAAATTCGTACTGTCCAAATGGTGTAACAAATGCTGATTTCTCCTGTGCTTTGGGTGTCATTCCGATCTGGTTATATCCTGCCCATAGGTCCAAGGTTGAATAGATTTATGCCTTTTTCAACATGTTTTGTAAGTCTTCTGAGTGCGGGATCGGATATGCATACTTCTTGGTGACCGAGTTCAATTTGCGATAATCGATAACCATTCTCTGTCCATCCTTCTTCGGTACTATGCTGATAGGTGATGCCCAAGGGCTCTTTGATCGTACGATTACTCCTGACTCCAATAGCTCTTGAACATGCTTTCGTACAAAGTCATGATAGTTGGCTGGCAATCTGTAGGGTGCCTGTTTGATCGGTTTGGTATCTCCTGTATCGATATGGTGCGTGAAGAAGGCTTGGTTTGGTAGGTCCTTGAAACTGATTGCGATGATATCTTCATACTCCTTCAGTAGATCTTGCAACTGTTTCTTCTGGTTCAGTAACAGGTTTTCGTTAAGGGAGTAGATATGCTTCTTGGTGCTCTCCTGGTCATCCAGTCTTTCCATTATCACATTTGCCTGTCCAGTTGATCCAAATCCTTTCCTTCCATGTCGTGTTTCTTCTAAGTTTTCCACCTCCTTCAAAGGTTGTTGTTCGCATTTGATGATCACCATCTGAGCAATTCGATTGCCTTGGTATACCTTGAATTGACTGTGGTTATGGTTAACTAGTCCAACCTCGATTTCTCCTCTGTAGTCTTCGTCTATTAATCCGGGGAAGGCTCCTATTTCAGAATTGTGGTAGAGTCCACTTCTTGCCCATACTTGCGCACATTGTCCGGGTGGTAGGGCGATAGCGATTCCAGTTTTTACAAAGGCTGATGATTTCGGTTCTAAGGTGCAATCTTCATCTACGTATAGGTCATATCCTGCAGCTTCTTCGGTTTTCCTCTTTGGTATGATTGCGCTTTCTGTCAGTTTCTTAACTCGGGTTGCTGAATCCTTTTCTTCCACCGTAAATACTTCTTTAACAAAGGTAGGGATCTTCGGTTCCTTCCACTGTTCGTGAGTTGTATTCTGAGGTAGGTTTTGCCACAAGTCCTTCCACCACCAATAGCACATGCTGGTGCGTTCGTCGGGGTGAACTATCTCTTCAAGCGCGATGATTTCTTCTTCTGAGTCTGAGTTGCTTTCTTCAATCAGGATAGGTCCATCATCTTCATCATCTTCCTGGAATAAGGCTCTGACTTCGATAGGCATCTGAGTAGTGTAAACTTCATTGCTCCATTCCTCAGACACTTCCTCATCTTCATTCTCTTCAGGTATCATCTGTTCTTGGTCATAATGTTCCTTCCAAGTTCCATAGTAATTGATATCATATGGTTCATCTGGGTATCTGACCCAGTTTTCACATTCCCACAGATCATAGGGATTGACTTTATCCCAATAGCATCCTTGCAGGTAGGCATTGCGATTTCCCCAAAGGCGTCCTTTGCCAATGTGTCCGATATTCGTCCAGAAACAGTCCCACACTTCTCCAGTGTTGTCTGCGAATGGGTGAGGGTTCCTTCCATCATACGGTCCATGATTCATTGAGGGTGGAGTCCTTCGGTGGGTCTGTGACAATCTTGGTTTCCTGATCTTCTTTTCTGTCGGCAAGTACATCTCCAAGGTATCTTGGTAAGGTATCAACTTCGTATCACTGCAAGTGCACATCATCTCAGCACAATAGATGCATTGCTCACAGAAAGGGCATCTAGTATTCCTCATGTTGTACTCAATTAACTGGTTCTTTTCCAGAGGCGTCAGGTAGCAGTATTCACTATTGATCACCACGTTCGCTTCTTCTTCCACCATATTGAGGTGTGCCTATCCGGGGGTTATTTCTTCATCTGTGTCACTTTCGTCTTCCAGTCTCTGAGTAAGTTTCGGTACTACACCTTTCTGAATATCTAGAGGTACGCTGAACTTCCTTCCATGGTTGATGAAGATTAATCTCTGTGTGTCCAGGTCAATTCTAGCTTTGGCTTTCTTCAATCAGCTATTGCCTAAGACGGCATTGTAGGATTGTGCATCGGTGACCACCATTCTGACGGGAATTATTTCTGTTCCAAACTGGACTGGTACCTCTCGGAGTACTCCTAAAGGTATGCTGCTTTTTCCGCTTGCAACGACCAAGGTAGAGGTAGCGGGTTCATCAATATCCCATCCTAGGCAGTCTAGGAAATGCTTGGCGATGATGCTGACTCCTGCTCCAGTGTCGATAATAACTGAGCATGCTAATCCTCCAATGTTGCATTGTGCGTAGGCGGATGAGGTATAGGTTTGCTCCTCCTGTTCTTCAGCAGTATTAACTTCCTCGAATTGGATAGTTGGTTTGGTTTCAGTAATCTGAGTCTTCACCTTTTGCTTTGTTGACGATGCAATCTGGAAGAGTTGTTTGAAGGTAATGTTGGCCTTCTGATTGGCAATATCATGCCACGGGTCATATTCGAATTCTCTAACTCTCCTAGGCTTCTTCTCCTTGTTTTCTTCCTGATCCGTCATTTCTTCGTCTTCAGTAGTTGAAGTAACTATCTTGCCAGGTTGCATTATTTGTTTGAAGGCTTTGTCCCATTGGTCTTCATTCAGCTGTTGTCTCTGTGTTGGCTTCTTAGGCTTTTCGATAACAACTTCGGGTTCTTGAGTTGGCTTCTTTCTTGGGTAGGGAGTCTTCCTAGTGGTAGTGCGGCTGACTGCTTCGACCGGGTAGGCTTCCAGATATTCTTCACCAAATTCTTCATCTTCTTCTTCGATTTCTTGCACTACGTTGGCATGGTCAGCCTTCTTTACTTCCTCTCTCTCTCGTTCTCCCTTCCAACTTCTAGTTCGGCAATCTTTAGCAAAGTGACCTCGCCTTCCGCAGAGGAAGCAGTTTATCTCACTCTTGTTGCGTTCTTCGGTGACGAAGGTTCCTCTCGGTTGTCTATTCTGGCGGATCACCTTGGCTTCCAGGTTGGCTATGTGTGCTGTCATCTCTAAGAACATCTTGGTAATCTTCTCCATTTCATCCTCATGAGTTGTCTTTCCTGTTTTTGCTATGACTGTCGGTTTGATAGTGTCCTCCTCAGGTGGTTCAGCTGATGCAGGTACCATTTGAACTATGGGTATTCCAGTGCTGAATTTCCTGCATAAATCTTATAGTAGCTTGTCATATAGGGATGCCGAATGTCCTGCTTCGGTGTCCCAAAAGGCCTGTGCCATCCTAACTTTCTCTTCCATACTTCGAGGGCCAAACCTCTTGATATGGCGTTGGATGTCTGCAGGTAAGCCATTCATGAACACCATTTCTTGTACAACCAGGCTGGTTTCTCCACAGAGTTGCATATACTGATCGATGGTATTAACCCAGTCTTCCGGGCATTGATTGATTAACATCTTCATGTTGAATAGCTGTTCCTTGATTGATTCTCATTTCTGTTCAGTGAAATACTTCTCCTCTAGCTAGGCTCTTGTAACATCCCAATGAGCAGTGGCTAATGCTGCGGCAGGAGGGTTATTTCCGGCTGCTGCTGTAGCTGCGAGGATTAATCCTCCTAGTCCAGTGGCTGCTACATCCGTTAGAGCCACACGGTAGGCTTCTCTTGCAGGTCCTCTGAGTTGGGTGGCCAGGATAGGCAACCATCGGGTGCTAACTGTTCCTTTGGCTGCGAAGTAGCTTTCCAAATCATCCAGGAATTCTCAAACATATTCCTTAGTGTATCCATAAAAGATAGGTAGTCTGTCTGTTATGATTTCTTCATCCTCTTGAAGTCTTCTCCTAGGTAATTGTAGTAATGCGGGCGGTGGCTGTGGTAGTGCCGTTCTTGCTTTTGTCTTCCACTATGGGTTTCGGCAAGTTCGATTACGCAATATAGATAACAAATCGGTCGATGTGTTGATTGATTTCCTGCCAGTCGGCACCAATTGTGACAGACTAAAATATATTAATGGCGAAATACTCGGAATTGAGCAAGTGCAGAAAATACGTTTCAGGGGTCTTAGTGGATTATACGATAGCGTCTTAAGAAGGGTGTCAATGTAGGTATTAACTAGCAAGAATTAAGTGTGATTGATCGAATAAAGTGTATCTTGTTAGAATCTCGAAACTATCCAATTGCTTACTCCTTGAGTAAGGCTTCAGTATCCCTTGGGTTGTCTGTTATAAGCTTCCTTAGCTTGTTGCAGTCCGAATTTTATTGATAATTATGAGCAGGGTATTTATAAGAAATTACAAGGTGCTATACGGGCAGCTACCCAGGTTACTACTTGAATTTCTGATTAGCTCGACTAAATATAAGGTACAAATTGATTGGCTAAGATATAATAAATGATATATCAGGTTATAATGTAATTGGGTGATGAAATAATATATCAGATCGAAATACTATTTTAGGTTATAGCGTGATTGCGGATCTCAACAACACTATAAGTCTCAACAACACTACAGGTCTCAACATTGTTGAGAGTCACGTGACCTGTGATTTCACATGATCAAATTGTGTGTCGTCACAAAATGTTCCATCACATTATACAAATTTGAAAGGCTAAAGAACAACTAATAGAGACTTTGCTTATGAAAATATAATCCAATCATTGCAAAGAATAACTCTGGTGGTAGCATTTTGCCAAAATAATAGGAATCATGCCAAAATAATAGGTATCATATTGAAATAATAGGAGTCATGCTGAAATAATAGGAGTCATGCTGAAATAATAGGAAAGAGACGAAGTGTTATAGTAAGTATAGTACAAATTCATGAAAATCAGTCAATTTGGAGGTTAGCCGTCACAATAAGCTATTTTTACAGTATTGCAAGTTTATTTCTCTACTGTGATGGCCAACCCCCAACTTAACTGATTTTCACGAATTTGTACTATACTTACTGTAATGCTTTGTT
This sequence comes from Endogone sp. FLAS-F59071, assembly GCA_003990785.1. NCBI lineage: Eukaryota > Fungi > Mucoromycota > Endogonomycetes > Endogonales > Endogonaceae > Endogone > Endogone sp. FLAS-F59071. The sequence continues at coordinate 6,821 of RBNK01001225.1, read as the reverse complement.
GTATGACGACTATTTTATTAGCATGACGACTATTTTATTGGCATGATGACTATTTTATTGGCAAAAGAGTCACTTCATATTCTTCACAACAATTGAATTGTATTTTTATAAGTGAAGTCTTTATTAGTTGTTCTTTAGTCTTTTAATTTATATAAATACCCCCTCTATTTTCTATCTAAATAAATCAGTTTGCACAGAGTCTCGGAATATCTCAATATCAGTCGTAGTAAAGCCTGAAGAGCATAGCACGAAGCTGTAGTAAGGATACACAAAGGGAGATATCACATCTGACACTCTGAGCATTCTTAATGAACAAACGAATGACTGGTTATTAGTACATTTGTCACATCTTGGTGCCAACTGGTAGGAGAGTTATCGAAAGACCGACTCTCACATCCTCATTCAAGCAGGACTGAACTACCCCTTCAAGTAATGACAGTGTACCCATAGCGGAAGACAGCATTGTTCAAAACGGAACACTGAAGGATACCCCCGCTCTTTATACGAAGAAGATCACCAAACAGCTCCAGCTCCAAGGAAGAAGAATTTATTACACCTGACTCTTCAGATGGTAATTATAGTGAGACAAGAGAATCTATCACCTCCCTTACAGTACACGATGGATTATCATCAGATGATGAATCAGCCATCGATTTTGATGATGATCTACAAGCATTATTTTATGAATTATCTAACAATGAAACAGATAGCAAACTAGAAAACAACACATACGAAATGACAGAAAGATCACTGACCTTCACTAGTTACGTACCAGCCGAATCAGTAATCAAGTTCAACGAAGATTTGCAGATTTACAATACAATCTGACAGTTCAACAACGTGGCAAAAGTAAATGTCCTAGAAGCAGTTTTATAAGAATCTGCCAAGATTGCGTATAACGCCGCAATAGCCACTACAGCAGTAAATGGAGGATTTAATAAAGGAGCAGGAGGGGCAAATACAGAAGCTGATGCCTTAGTAATCTTTACCAATGCCATCGCATGGTTAAGAGAAACTTATCATACTGCCAATATACAGCAAAGCATAAAGGATCAACTAGTATCAATGTATCAAGGAATAAACGAAAGCCCTCTTGCCTTCTACACGAAATATGACATGTGGTAGACCTTGCGGGATATCCAGCAGCCAACCAGGACCTTATCATAGAGCAGTCCTTTATGAACAGACTTCATCGAGAAATTGCCCTCCAAGTATACTCCAGCCCGGTTGAACTAAATTATGTACAAAAAGTGGATTATGTGCAGAGATATTGGGCTGCACAAAACCCGGGTTAAGATATAATGCAACAGATTTTACTAGGCAATCTTCAAGAAACCCATACTATACCAGTGGTTATACCCACCATCATACTAGCAACAGTCAACTGGGGAGCAGCTTTACGAAAGGACCCAGCCATAGACAATCTCATTGAACAGATAAGCAAGATGACTGCACATATATCAGACCTTAAAAGACAAATTGATGCACAGTGACCAGTCCAATGATTTATGGCAAATCCAACCCCTGCGACAGGATCAAATGCATATCCAATCAGCAATTTAAGGTGCTTTAGGTATAACCAAGATGGGCATATATCAAGAGACTGTACTCAACCCGACACAAGAATATGCAAAAGATGCAGAGAAAAAGGACACTATGCTTCAAGATGCATAATGGAAATGAGCAGAATTGCCCAACCAAGAATCTAAGAATGGACCCAGATAAATGTCATCACCTTCAAAGAAGAAGATTTTGAGAGTGAAGACAAGTATAGCCAAGTGGAAGTATTCTCAGCTACGCAGAAGAAACGAAAACCCAGATGTCCCAAAAAGGCAGGATCACCTTACATGATGAAAACTCCATGAGTAGCACAACGAGCACAAGAGTGAGAATTTGACGATGATGAACAAGATGAACTCTTCAAAGAAGAAGTAAACCGAATCATCCAAGAAGATACACCAATGTCTGAAGCACCTGCAAGTAAAGGAAACAAGGAATGCAAATTGCGAAAATCTAAGAAATATAGCCTAGACATATGGAAAGAAATGGAGGACATGACCATCCTAGTCAAAATAGGACAACTCGCTGAATTTCCAACCTTCCAACAGCAAATCCAAAAAGGGATAAGTGATGCACAACTTGGGTATGAAGTAGTGGAGATCAATGCAGCACAACAATCAGAGGACGATGAACTACAGAACTCGTCAGCATACTCACAATGCCAGATTGAGGAAATTACAATACCATATATTATTGATACAGGCGCTGGAGGGTGTATTATTGGCAAAACGATGCTCGACTGACTTGGGTGGCAGATCGAAGAGGCCACAACCATGACAATCATAGTAGCAGATGGACATGTCACAACACTACTTGACAAAGTATACGAATTACTGATTCACTTTGGTAAACTTATCATCCCGGTATCAGCAATGGTAGTTGACACTACATCCTATGACCTTATCATCGGAAATAACTGGTTAAAGAAAGTACAAGCAGTAATCGACCTCAGTGCATGCAAAATGCGAATTACATGGAAAGGATGACATTATGAAATACCTGTTGACTTAGAAAGAGGAGTCCGCCCGCAAATGATAGAAAGTGACAATGAGGATGAACAAAAGGAATTCTTTATAATACAGATCATACGAACCAACTAGAAAGCCAAACTCTTGGAACAAAAAAGTAAACAGGCTACTAGATTTGATCTCTCTACCATTAAGGACATTGAATTGCAACCAGGAGAATCATGCATAGTCAGAACAGGAATTGCCATGAAAATACCTCAAGGGCATTACAGTTAAATCAAACCAAGAAGTTCCCTAGCAGTTGCTGGAATTACAATTGATGTGGGAGTTATCGATGCAAATTACACAGGCGAAATCAAGATTATAGTTGTCAATTAACATTGATTCAACATAGCCAAACTCTATGGAGGAGATCGAATTGTATAGCTAATAATCATACTCATTTGAACAGGCAAGGCCATGGAAGTAACCAACCTCGAAGAAACAACTAGAGGAAACAAAGGGTTTGGATCTACTGGAATGAATATTGTAAAAATTGTAACGGAACTCAAGTATGCACTCAAAACAGCGAATAAGAAAGCATATACCTTCAGAGAATAGCTTGATGAAGAAGAAAAGAAGAAGTTATAAGAACTTATCAACGAGTACTCTGACATATTTGCGACAACCTTTGAGGAGATCAACCTGAAGCCACCAAAGCACTTTCATCATATCAATGTCTAAGGGCACCCCCTGATCAAATGTATGCCGTATCGAACACCACCTGCATATATCAAATGGCAACAAAAAGAAATTGATGATATGGTCAAAGGAGGAATGGCTGCTGAGACAGACAGCCCATAGAGATTTCCAAATGTTATCGCACCCAAGAAAGGATTAGAAGCTGGAACCTTTGCTCCAAGAATGTATACCAACTTTAGGAAACTAAACAATATCACCAAAGGAGATGCCTTTCCAATACCAAGAATTGACGACACCTTCTCAAAGATACCAATTCGTACAAGTCTCTACACAACCCTCGACATGATCAGTAGATATTATCAGATGGAACTAGATGAAGAATCACAGGAAATCACTTCCTTTGTAACTCCGCAAGATCATTGGAAATATTTATGAATGCCGTTTGGACTCAAGAATGCTCCAGCAAGCTTCTAGAAAATGATGACCAAGATATTCGGAGATCTTATTGAAAAAACATTACTGGTATATATTGATGATATTACAATATTTATGGTAACATTTCCAGACCACATCAAGGCACTACATGAAGTATTCAACCGAATGAGAACCAAAGGTCTTATTTGAAACCAAAGAAGTGTACATTCACTATGGAAAAGATTACAATACTCGGGCACATTATCAACAAGGAAGGAATTCGAACCGATCCTGCCAAAGTGAAAGCTATCACTAAATTCAAACAACCTACAAACCAAACAGAGATACGCGCCTTTCTGGGACTAGCCTCATACTATTGACAATACATACGCAATTTCGCAAGCCTAGCTGAACCTCTGTATGCAACTCTCACAAAAAGCTATAATTGGATAGAAACTGATGAAGAACAAAGTGAACTCGAACAGGAAGCACTCAATGCATTAAAGAAAGCTCTGGCAACCACACCTGTATTGGCAAATCTGAACTGGACAAAACTTTTCAAGCTTTACACCGACGCAAGCACAATAGGAGTGGGAGCAATCCTTTCACAAGATGACACTAAGGGCTTGGAATGGGTAATCTGTTATGCAAGTAGAAGAACACACGGCACTGAGAAGAATTACGAATCAACCAAATTAGAGTGTCTCGCGGTCATATAGGCAGTCAAATAGTTTAGGTATTACCTCATCAGACGATACTTCAAAGTCATTACAGACCATTCAGTGCTTAAATGGTTGTTCAACAGACCCAATCCAAGTGGAATATACGCATGGTGGATCATAATGCTTCAAGAATATGATTTCACAGTAAAATTCAAAAAAGGGAAGACAAATCAAAATACTGATGCACTTAGCAGAATGCCATTATTGGATGCCCAAGGCAGGACACAGCAATAAACGCAACACTATACTATGATCTGGTGATTTAGTTGACGAGGAGGGAGATTAGGGAAGATATGGAAGATTGGATGAAGAACATTTTATTAACCACCGGTAGACAGTATGAAACTCAGAACAATTTATTATACTGTAAAAAGGAGGGATATATTATTCTAGTAATTCAGAAGAAAGACATATCAAACATTTTATTATTAGCACACAATCATCCATTATCTGGATATGTAGGCCAGGACAATACTTTATATCAACTCAGAAATTCAGCATAGTGGCCTGGAATGCAAGACAACGTAACCAACTTTGTGTGAAATTGCAACACATACCAAAAACGAGCAAGAGCAAAGGATATGCCCCAAGCCGCTTCTGCAACCATTAAGGCCGAGCCATTTTCGCATATCAGGATAGATGTCATAAGACCCATGCCAGTAACGTTAACAGGAAAAAGATATATTATTTTAGCAGTAGACTTCTTTACAAAATATCCGGAGGTGATAGCAGTTGAGGATGCGGACATGCAAACAGTAGCCAAATTCTTGCATACTGACATTATTTGCTGATATGGAGTATCAAAGGAAATAACCAGTGACTGAGGCATGAAGTTTCTGAATGAATTAATTAAGGAACTTGAGCAAACTTACTATATCAAGCATATCCGAATAATGTCATACTACCCATAGGGAATTGGACAAACCAAGCGCACCAACCAGACAGTCAAGAATATTTTGGCAAAGATTATCGATCAAGAAGCAATATGGGATCATTATCTTGATAGTGCTCTTTTTGTGGTTCGAACTATTCGCCAAGCATCAACAAAGTTCAGCCCCTTCGAGCTTGTATATGGGAGATTGCTAAACCGAGAATTCCACTACCCCAAAAAAGATGCCAGAACATATAACGATCGTTTATGAGCTTACATAGCATGAGATATTAGCAGGTTATAATTAATCCGAAAGAAGGCATCCGTGTTCATTAACAAGGCATAGGAGAGATAACAGACGAACCAAAACAAGAAGGCAAATGCAACCCCTTTGCATATCAGAGATCAAGTCCTCATATACCAAAACATTGTAGAATCATCATGGTCGGCTAAATTACAACTGAAGTGGGAAGGACTATACTATATACAAGCTATAAAAGAAAGTATAATTTAGCTTAGGAGACTCAATAGTTCTATTCTCCCTACCTCGGTCTACCGAAGCAAAGTCAAAATCTATCATGCCCAACAAATGTAGCCCAAAGAAGGACGTGGAAAAAGCGATAAAGGAAGCACTGATGAAGGGATCTGAGACCATTAACTAGATACCCCTTGACCAAGAGGAAGACCCCAAAAGGCTCCTTCTACTTAGCCAGCAGTACCATAAGTGGTTGTGCTGTCAAAATCGCGCAACTGACGCCATAATCTGTTTCCATCAAGGACGAGCTCGAAGTCTATACTGCAAAAACAAGAAACAAGAGATGGTATTGTCCAAGTTCGAGAAGGATATGGCCGATAAGACATATGCACTCTTTCTGGGCTATGAATGGCTCCTTTCAGAATTCTATGGAAAAACCGTTGATATTTTTAAGTTAACCTTTGCTGAAATCGCTCAAATTTGACAAGTTATAGAAGAAGAAATTATCTTGTTGCCCTTTAGTCTCGAGGACGAGACATTCCCAGTTGAGCCCCCAGATATGACGGCCGACCCCCAACTTAACTGATTTTTGCAAATTTATACTATGCTTACTGTAATGCTTTGTCGTATAACGACTATTTTATTGGCATGACGACTATTTTATTGGCATGACAACTATTTTATTGGCAAAAGAGTCACTTCATATTCTTCACAATGATTGGATTATATTTTCATAAGCAAAGTCTTTATTAGTTGTTCTTTAGTCTTTCAATTTGTATAAATACCCCCTCTATTTTCTATCTAAATAAATCAGTTTGCACAGAGTCTTGGAATATCTCAATATCAGTCATAGTAAAGCCTGAAGAGCACAGCACGAAGCTGTAGTAAGGATACACAAAGGGAGATATTGCATCTGACACTCTGAGCATTCTCAACGAACGAACGAACGACTGGTTATTAGTACATTTGTCACACTACCTACTATTAGAAAATTATTTATAACAACTATAACAATCTTAAAATTATTTTAGAAGGACTCTAGTACATCTCTAGAACAATATTATAAACTATAAACTACTTTAGAACAATATTACAAACTGTAAACTATCTTAGAATAGGCTAAAATAGCT
>RBNK01001224.1:0-16774 GCA_003990785.1 Endogone sp. FLAS-F59071 | reverse complement strand
AAAAAAAAAAAAAAAAAAAAAAAAAAAAAAAAAAAAAAAAAAAAAAAAAAAAAAAAAAAAAAAAAAAAAGGCAAAAAAAAAAAAATAAAAAAAAAAAAAGGTTTTTTTTTTTTTTTAATGACTTTTGATAATAGGTAGACATCTCATTTGTACAGTTTGCTAGCTTGTCAAAATAGGAGCTATGTTTTTCTAACGTAACTGATTGTGAAATGTGTTATCAATAGCATGGTAAGTCGTTGTCAAACAATATCATGATGCTGAGAAATTATAAATCATGATGCTCAGAGAAATTCATGATCGTAACTCAAATTGGCATTATTGAATAAAAGTTTGATGCTTGGAGCCAATTGTTGATGTCATCCAATATAAATATTACATTCAAACAAGAAAACATCAGTCATCTATAATGCCCGTCACCTATTGCACAGCTGTAAAAACTGCCTTCTTTAATTCCTCGTATGCGACCTCCTTTTTCTCATTCACTATAATGTAATCATACACGCCGGGCACACTTGCGTAATCGAGTTCAGTCCTCGCCGTCGCCAGGCGCTTCGCCAGCGAACTCTCAAACTTCTCGTCCACAACCTCTCCGGTCTCCGCGGTACGGCCGCGAATGCGCGCCTCGAGGACGGCGATATCGTCGTCAATGGAACTAGGAGTGGGTTTGATGAATATGTAACGAGGGGGGAGAGAAATAATTCTGCTCCAGTGGTCGTTCTGGGCAACGAGCGCCTTGATATTTTTGACACCTTGCTATAAATATGTAAAAATCGGAGATGGTGACATCAGTATCATGAATAAGATTTTCATTAATCAGAAAACCAGCTGATTACTCTATGTGGACAATACGAACCATATCAATGTCCATCAAGCAGCGTTTACCAGACTGTATAATGCCCTCTACGACCTGCCATGTGGTGCCTGAAAACGAATAAAATGGCCAACAGCGGCGATTAGCATGCAAAAGTCTAAATACCATTAATATATATTTACCATCTACTCACCATATATGTTACCCGAGTATTCAGCTCTTTCTATGAACGCATTGTCACCCTGAGCAATCATCCACTCTTTGGTGACGAAGTAATAGTCCTTGCCGTCCACCTCTTGCCCACGCGGCTGGCGGGACGTGTCTGGGAGAGTAGTCCGCACAGCAAAGCTCGGTAAATAGATGGAAGATGGTGTAGGTGAATGAACTACACGGCATGACACGTACGAGAGATGCTAAAGCCAAACTGGCCGGGGAACTCGCTGAGCAAAAGCTTTGTGAGGGTGGATTTGCCAGCACCTGAGGGGCCGGCGAGAATGATGACCGTAGGGAGAGCCATGATGTGGAACGATGATGCTAAGTGGAAAATTAAATTACTTAAACGAATGACGTCACACTCTATTCAAGGAAAAAATATTTAGAATCGGGCAGGTGTTTTAATTAATTAATTATATTTGTGAAAGGGTGTCTTTATTATATTCATTCATACGTCCCATTATCCCATTATCAAAATAGCAAATATCGAGTACTTTTAGGGGGAGAGGACACAAATCTTTCGCTGCGACGTGCTATTCAGACGACACATCCATTTTCTCAATCGCAATCATCACTCCTTATAGCTCATGGAAATTCTTCCCCGCCGTCGTCGCCTTAACATATCCGGCCCTGATGACCCAATCCCCAAACGCCTCACCCTCGTTCCTCTCCTTTGCGTACCTCCTGATGATCGGCCTGACTTCCTCGAGAATCTGATCCTCCTTCAAGCTTTCCCTGTACAGCTTATTTAGCCTCTCGCCCTTGTGTCCGCCACCAAGGTACAAATTGTACGCCCCGGGCGCCTTCCCTACGAAGGCAATCTCCGCTAGATAGGGTCTCGCGCACCCGTTCGGGCACCCCGTCATGCGGATCGTAATAGCATCGTCCCGCAGCCCCGCCTCCTCGACTGTTTCCTCGAGCTTGGTGACTAGCGTTGGAAGATACCGCTCCGACTCGGCCATGGCGAGGCCGCATGTCGGCAGGGCAACGCATGCCATGGCGTTAAGGCGCAGACCCGTGAAATTGAGATTGTCCATCTTGTACTGCGCGAGGTGCGCCTTGGTTCGCTCGAGATCCTCTTCGGGCACGTTGGCGATGATAAGGTGCTGGTTTGGGGTGAGCCGGAAGTCGCCGCGATGCCATTTGGCAAGCTCGCGCAGTCCGGTCTTGACGGGGAAATCAGGCCAATCCTTGACTTTCCCGTTCTCGATGTATATACAAAAGTGCCAGCGTCCGTCCGTCCCGCGTGTCCACCCATAGCGGTCAGCGTTGTCTGTGAAATGGAAGGGTCGAGCGGGCTGCAGTGTGTAGCCGAGCCGAGACTCGAGCTCACCTTTGAACCAATCGATCCCACGATCGTCGATCGTGTACTTGAGCCGCGCGTGCTTGCGGTTAGTACGGTCGCCGTAGTCACGTTGCACGAGCAGCACCTTCTCTCCCACGTCGATGGCCTGGTCGGGAGTGCAAAAGCCAAGTACGTCAGCGGTCCGCGGGTACGTCTTGGAATTATTGTGCGTCATGCCCATTCCGCCGCCAACTGTGACGTTGTAGCCCGCCAACTCTCCCTTGTTGTCGACAATGGCAATATAGCCAAGGTCGTGCGCGTACACGTCCACATCGTTGTTAGGTGGGACGGCCACAACGACCTTAAATTTACGCGGGAGATAGGTAGGGCCGTAGAGGGGCTCGAGATCCTGAACAGCGTTGCCGGCCACTTGCTTGTCGTCGAGCCAGATCTCGTGATAGGCAGATGTGCGTGGAGCGAGATGGTCCATGAGGCGAACGGAAAAGTCGTAGACGACCGCGTGCAATTGTGACTGGTGTGGGTTCGGATTCACCATGATATTGCGGTTGACATCGCCGCACGCCGCGAGCGTGCTAAGCAAGGCCTTGTTGATAACGCGGATCGAGGCCTTGAGGTTTCGCTTGAGCACACCGTGGAACTGGAACGCCTGGCGCGTTGTCAGCTTGAGCGCATGGCTCGCGTATTGGTCAGCCAGTTCGTCCAACGCAAGCCACTGCGCTGGCGTTGCCACACCGCCGGGTACGCGCACACGAATCATGAAACTGAAGGCTTTCTCAATTCCCATCTTGCGGCGTTGTTCGCGCAGGTCTCGGTCGTCCTGCATGTATGACCCGTGGTGCTTGAGGATCTTAGTGTCGGATTCCTTCATACCGCCCGTTGACTCGTCCAGCAGCTCCTGCGCGATGGTACCTCGTAGATAGTTGGACACGAGCTTGTTGTTCTCGTCGCTAAACTTGGGTGGCTCCGCGTCCGCTGCCACGTCTGCTACTCCGAGTGCCTTCCACAACTCGGGCGCCCACGCCTGAAATCCGGTCTCGAACCCGTCGGGATCTTGATCGTCGCCCAGTCCCAGCTCCGTCAGCTTGCCAGCGCCGAGTGCGTCGAGCTTGGCGTCAATCAGCTTCCCGGGCTTGTTGTAATAGTGCACGTCTTCGGGCCTCGGCCAGTAATGACTGTCGCCCAATCCAAACACGGCGAACCGCGTGTCTACCAGCGTCACATCCGCGGCCGTGAGCGCGTTAAGCGCCTTCCAAAACTCGCGTGCATTGGAGGGAAACTCGCCCTGCCCGGCCGTGCAGCACACGATGACGACGTTGGTCTCTTCTGTGAGCTCACGCGGGTCGCTGAAATCGTCCATAGCCATCAACTTGACCTTGAGCCCGCGGGCCTTGGCGCGCGCAGCGACCTTCTTCGCCACACCCTCGGCGTTACCGTTGTCGGACCCGAAGAGCACGGTGAGCGGCGGCCCTGTCGCCTCACCTGACAGGCCAGACAGCAGCCGCGCGTAGTCCTCGCGCGACTTGTGCTTGAGCTCCTCGTGCCGCCGCGTTACATCAGACTCGAGCGACGAAACAAGTGAGCGTGACAGATCAGGTTGCTGCGCCACGAGCATGGAGAGGTGATTCTCGCGCTCCAAAAAATCCTCGAGGTCGCGTCGAATACGTTCTGAATCCAGGCTGAAGGGGTCGCGACCTTCGTCCTCGAGCCGCGGGTCCCACCGATATAGTGGCCAGGTACCCGAGTCGACGGCCAATTTAGTATCCTTGAGAACGTCGATTGCCGTAGGGTTGCCTGGCGGCTGCGGGAGATAGGCTAGGACAACCGAGGGGCCGGGGAAGGAATCGGCCTCCATGAGAACGTTAAGGACACCAGTGAAGGAGGAGTATATAGCGACGGAAGCGACATAGGCGGAACCAAAACTCATGGCGTAGAGGCCAATGTCCTTCTTACTGCGCTCGCGGTCGACAGGATGGGAATAAGGTGAGGTGTCGACGATCAGCAAGTTGATGTTCTCGCCCGAAGCGACCACGTGGTGGAGGCCAGACTGACCGAGATCATAAGACCATGTATCAGAGCCGAGTAGCCAGTTGGATTTGGGAATCAAAAATTCGCGCTGGGAGTAGATGTCGGCAATGCGTGGGTGGATGGTGTGGTGCGTCTCAAGGAGTGGGAGAACACTATTGACGATGGTGACAATCTTGTGGTGTGCGGGTGGCTTCTTATCCGCGGGCCGGACGACGAGGAGCCACTGCGAAAGTTGTTTATGCAGGTCAGCCGGGGTTGGAATGGTGGCATCGTTGAGCGTCTGCTGGACCAGATCGACGAGACGATCGCGCTGCTGGATCTGCGCCAGGAGGAAACCATAGCCAAACTCTGGATTGCTGGCCGACGGATTCGCCGTATTGGGTGTCCATATAGAGGCGGTGTTGATGGCGTTAGCGAGGTTGAGCCGATCCTGGAAGACCTGGTCTAGGAGCTTGAGGTACGGTGTTTCGACGGGGAGGCGAACGTTTTCTTGTTGCTGGGGGTTGCGAGCCCGGGTATTGGATACGGTAGACCTCGAATCCGAGAATGAGTTGGCCCAATCCTCAGGTACGTTCAGCTTGTTCGCTGCTGTAGTCTTGATTTGGAGGACATGTCCCGGAAATCGGAACCGCACAACTTCCACTGCCTTGTCTCTCGCGTTCGGGGAATTCCCAAACAGCAGCCCGGTCAATACGACCAGCAGTGCTGCATCCTCGGCCTGCTCTCCATATCCCCTCATATCTATGACAAACAAACCAGCGTTCTTGCTCGCAATGGCTCTCTTGGTTGCCGCCGGCACCGCAGCACTCACCGCCTTAACGTCATCTGACCATGGTCCACACAACACGATTGTTCCGCCTTCAGCGAGCCTTCCGATGGCCTCCGCAGCGTCGGTCGACACCGGATCTTGGATAACGACGACGTCGGCGTCGACGATCAATGACGGAACAGGCACCAATCGCTTCGGGAGGTAGCGCACGTGTGATACGTTAGCGCGGTCGTTTCCTCCATCACCATAAGGGACGCTGTATACTTGCACGGTCTTGCCCTCTGCTTCCTCGCCCGCCGCTATCGCCTCGCCCAACACGACAGCGAGCTCTTGCGCACTCCCCGCAGGCCGCCCGGATACGACGACGGCTTGCCTACTGCCTTTAGGCAACGCGTCAACGATGGACCCATGCCGCGGCTCGACGGGAATCACGACTACGTCGGGTTCCTCCGCCGTTGCCTCCCCACCAACAACGAACCTCCGCACCGAGTCCTTTTCGGCTTGCAGATGCTCGAACACGGCGGCGGCGGCGCGAGGCGAGAAGTCAAGCTCTTCGACACCATACCTTCCGCTCACGACAACGACGGTGTTGTTTCCGTTGGCCTGATACGCAGCTGCCACGTCCAAAAACACAGGATTCCACATAGTAGTGTAGTCCATCGTGGGCTCAAGCACCGCAATGCGCGTAGCAGTCGCAGGCACGGCGGCGAGGAAATCAGCGTTAGACCAAGGGCGGTACAGGCGGATCCGAAGTAAGCCAATACGGTTTTCAGGGTCGGCTTGGAGAAGCGCGCGCACAGCATGCTCCACGACAGTTGCGCCAGCACCCATTGCCACGATAACGGACGTCGCCTGCGAGTGACCAATATATTCGAGTGGAAGGTAGCGCCGACCCGTAAGGTCCGCGAACTGGGTCATGACAGAGAGAACGGTCGATGCGACGGAAGGAGCCGAGTCAGCCACGGTGCTGGAGGTGCGCTGCTTGTACCGGAGGTAGACGGAGGTGGGGAAGGTGGCTTGGTGGTGAGAGAGATTGGCACGATAGGCGGTGATATCGGCTTCGGAAAGGAGCTGGGAGAGGGTGGAGCCCGAAAGGGTGTCAATAGTGGTGGACTCGGCGGAGATGCGGCGGGAGTCAAAGAAATGGAGGAAGGGCGTGTGAGTCTTGACGGAGACGGCATGGGCAATGGCAGCTAGGTCGTGGGCCTCCTGGACGGAGGAGGAGGAGAGAAGGGCGACGCCTGTCTGACGGACGGCCATGACGTCGGAAAAATCGCCAAAGGAGGAGGTGTAGCCGATCTTATGCTCGGCAGCGATGTGGAGGACGAGAGCATTGTAGTCGCTCGAGAATCTAAAGAGGTGAGGAATAAAGGAGAGGAGCGAGCGAGAGGAGGCTAGGACAGAGACGAGAGCTCCGGTGGATAGAATCGCGTGCAAGCGCGTGACTGGGTCTGTCGCGGCTGAGAATGTCTGGATGGTTGGGCTGGTATTGAAGATGTTTTGGACATTGTTTTTGGCGAGTTGGTCGAGAGTGCCTGCGACGGGAGAAGGGTTTTGGTAGGAGAAAACAAAGACCTGGTCACTCGTAACATAAGCAATATTTGCGGTAGCTGTCTCCCCGTCGAATATGGCAGATGTTGACATGACGGAAGGTATTCAAGTAGAGGATAGATCGTCTACAAGCAAGGAAAAAACGGTCGCTTTTATTTAATGCGAAAAAGATGTATACAAGCCACCCCAGAAAATCTAGATTCTGATGATAATGATCCCTATTGGCCTATTGGGTCAGAACCCCCAACAATGCAAAAATCACAATCTCTTCCTTGCTGTTATTACTTTCGTTGCATTTGTAGTGACGGAAGAAAAAAGAAAGAAAGAAAAAAAAATTACAAGTACTAAGAGATACAAACAAACAAAACTGGATAACCTAATGAAAATAGTCCATGAAGGAATCAACGAATCCCTTCCCATGCAGTGAAAAATTGATCCAGCGATCGCATATGACGAAAAAATGAAAGTCCATGTAAAGAAAACGGTGATTTTTGACATAGTTTGTGGGCTTTTCTTTTGCAACGTATTTTATCCTTAAAAAAAAACACACAGCAGGCGTCAATTTAAACAAGCCCGAACCCTTTGGCGTTTTCAATTGCTGTCACCAGTCGTTCACGTAACTTGTCCTTGTTCGAGTATTCTGGCAGCAGTAACCTGCTAAAGCACGTCAACGCGGTTGGCAACCTGGACACAATATTACAAATCATCAGTTGATATTCCTCATACCAAAATATTCACATCACACTTTAAATAGTAGCTTTGTGGGTATTTCACAACCCAACCTACCTTTCGGAGTCAGGACCATTCCTTTGAACAATAAAGGTAATGTCCTTGAGGCCACCAATAGGTACGCGATCGCTGGCGGTCACAAACATTAACAACTTTCGCTTCTGTGCAATAGTCATCCCATGAACAATGGACCAGAAACTCCTAGTATGAGCGAAGAGAAGAGGTAAAGCTCGTTAATAATCATTGACGACAATACTCAAAAATGCATTGAAATCGTCGTATTGACTCATACCTAATTAGAGGATGCCCAGATTCATATCCATCGTCATAACCAGCCGCTTCTTCCAATTCTGCCATGTTCAGATCGGTCTCCTCGTCACCATATCTAACGCCGCAGACCACCATCTCAAGCTCTTCAGGTCGACACATGCGAACAGCCATACCACCCACGACGGCCCAAACTCCCCGGCGGAAGGCGAGCAGTCGATCTTTGACCCAAAGATACATGAAGTGACGGCAATACTGGCGCACATACTCGTAACGGTTCGCATTCGTCACCGGGATCTCCGAACCCCCTTCGCACAGAGGAATGTTCACGATACCCTTGCCAAAGATCTCATAAGAAATCTCAAAATTACGACAAAACACGTCCGCGATGTCCCCGTCTTCTTCATTCCACTCTAGCAGCTGTCTTAGACCTTTTCCTAAGGCTGGCCATCCTTCTTCAAGATCCTCCAGGGAGAATAGGCAAGAGGAACCATCCTCTGCATCCATTCCGTCTGCGGAGGCCTTCTCCAACTCTTGCTCGGTGGCCATCGTCAACACTTTCCACAAAACCTTTGGAAATTGGACGCCTAGGATGACGCCGTTGTATATGGCTAAGCCCATGATCACACCGGCCATCTCATATTGTCTTTCCACCGTTGCTTCTTCCCTCTGGCGTTCTGGCGTTCCTTCCTCTTCCAGGTATCCACCCCGCAGCCAGAGCACCCGTGTCTCTTCATCGCCCACAAACATGCCCCACTCACCGCTCATCATCCGCTCCATCACCTCGGCGAAGAATTCCTTCTGCACCCCACCTTGGTCCATTCCCTCCTCGCCGCTTCCGACAAACTTGACTTTGAGCGGTTTCTTCAGGTCGTCCCATTTACGGCTAATCTGATGAATGGTGTCATCCACAATACGCTCTCGTCCGACTTCGAGCAGCAAATAGGGACAGGTAGCACTCCGCAGGTGTGTCTCGAGAGAGTGAACCATTCGAGGAGAGTCTGAGAGCAGACGCTGGGCATGCATAACCAGCGTATGATTGACGCATGCGTCCTCGTATTCGGCTGACATCTGCGACATTGCATCAACGTGCATGATCCGCGCTTTTGTCGAAGGTGTGAAGAGGAATGGGTAGGAGAGGAACGAGAATTGGAAATCAGACTCATAGTACAACCCATAAGGGATGACCAGAGCTGATGTGGCCGCAGAAAGAACTAGTGGCCGCTTCGAGCGCCTGCGACGGCTATCGGTCCAAGACATCGCGCCATCTCGTTGACTTGAAGAACTGAGAATTGCACTATCAGCTGTAGAAAGCATGTTTTTCCATACACGATATTCATCTTTGATGTTGAGTTTCTTACAAACCACCTCACTATAGAAGAGCTCCGGTGGGACGATGTGAGTGGCCTCATTTGCATCATCTATAATTAGTCAAGTCATTTAGGGGGGGAAATTAGTGGCCTTGATTTGGAGGAAAAAAAAAAAAAAACACAACTAAAATTCACGAGATAAAATAAATATTTGAGAGAAGGAGAGGTCAAACTAAACAGAATCTGAGAATAGCCTAAATCTGTGCCAAGATACTTACAAAGGAACTCCAATACAGACACCACCCGAATGACAGCATCTTCTTCGCCTTGTTTGAATGGACCAACGTGGAAATGGTCGTTGAGGTAACTGTGGAACGCCTGCACAATACGGGTCATGCCGGCAGCGTCATATCTAGAAACAAAAGATGTGCAATAAAACTTTATCAATGAACATGTTCGCTTCGAATCGTGTAATAGGACGTCATGACATAATGGAATCGTAGGAGTCTAAAAATAATAATAATAACGATACCAACCTGCTAAACTTCTCCACCACCAGTTTGCGGAGGAAACTTCCTTTCCGAGAACCAATCTTGTATAGCACTCCCACCACCTTTCTCATTAAACCCTCGTCGATACCTCTCCTGACGTCCTTCCCATCGACACTCTCATTTCCGTCAAACCCGCAAACGAGCGGACATTCGAGAATGCACATCATCGCCTTACACCACTCTTGCGCAATTCTCCACTTCGCGGCCCCATCAGCCACCTCGTCGTCCTCGATTCCGTCAGAGTAATAATCGCTCGGGAACACGCCATAGACATTCATCTCCATCTTGGCCAGTAGTAGTTCCATCGCATTCACGAGCGCGCTGGTGAACATATCCCGTGGCTCCAACGAAAGCAGTAGAGCGTAGGCGGTGCGGAGGGAGGGGAAGTCAACGACTAGTGACACTCCCGTTGGGGTCTCGTCATCGGGCGACGCGGAGACGATTGTGAAGCTGTTGCCCAGCACCTCCCATTCGGAGAATACCCTGCAGACCATGCTAACAAGTGAGCGTGAGTCATTGTGCTCAGTGTTACTGCCCGCGGCGCGGTACGCTTCTATTGCCTTCTCAAGCATCTCCAGGGTCATACCGATTGCCAAATCGCTCACATCATCGCGATCTTCCTCCCACAACGATCGAGTCGACGAGAGAGAAGTAATGGTCTCTGTGTCAGCCTCTGACTCTTCGCCCGAAGACGAGCCGGACGAGCAAAGGGCGTCACTGACCAAGTCACATGCTCCGTTCGTCAAAGATTTATCGCCATGCAGTTGTCCAGTCTTGTGATTGCGAGATTTCCTTGACGCCTTTTGTCGTTTCGACTTCGACCGCTTCTTGCGATCTCCGCTGAGCAAGTGATCACTGCCGACTTCGCTCGCACATTGGTCTTGCACGCCGGTCTGTCCCTTGTCTTGGCCATCATTGCCATTCCCGGTTGTGTGGTTGATAGGAACAATGGAAGGGAGCTTCTTCGATCCGTAAGCTAAATGCATGCCCGCAGCACTTATCAGGCCATTGAAGTCCAAGATGTTTCGCATCTTCCAGCCTGGAACAGGAGTGTAATATTCAAATGAATCCGTTGTCACACTGCTAGGGTCTGCGGCGACGGAGACATGGTTGTCATCATTTCCAATAACACCGTCCTGTATAATGGATCCATCAGATTGCTGCTGCTGATGTAATAGAGGTGCAGCGCCAGCCGGTCTGGCAGCGGGCGATGAATCTTTCGGATTTTGTCTTGTTGTAGATGGGACATTACCACTGCTGGTTTTCCGCCTTAAACTTCCGGATCTTCGCAACGGTGGCGCACCCGTCCGCGTTGGTGTTGTCGGGCTCGTAGGTACGGTTGAGTTGGAGATGTGGTGGTGCGAGGGATGGCGCTGCAGAGGGTTGGTTGAAATTGTCGGAGTCACGGGCGACTGGGGTGAAGGTAGCTCATAAAGATCGTTGAGGAGGTGATGGCGATGATTTTTTTTGTGGTAGCGACGGGCTGCAGACGATCTTGTCGTGGAGTTTTCTCCAACTTCGTCGCCATATTTGTCATGAGTAGATGTGAATATAGTCGAAAAAGGAGAGGAGGAGAAAAGTGCATAAAGGAACGGTTTTCCATTCGGCTGTTCCGATGCCGATGACGAATCCACCGTTGAAAATGAGGATGTCGATGGCGAGGACGTTAATGTATTTTGACTGGTGGGTATTTTAGTTGTGATAGACTCGGGAAGAGATATTGGCGGATCGACAGGGCAATTGGAACAGAAAAATTGGCGTGGTCGCGAGGCTAGTTGCAGAGCCATTATTGCAGCGGCTTCGGGGTTGAACTTGGGGGATACTGTGAGTCGGAAAAAAATTTTAAGTAAGGTTTGGCAAGTGAAAACGCTGAACAAAGGCGGTAGTGAAGCCAACTGCGTGAGGAAAAAAAAAAAAAAAAAAAAAAAAAACGCAGAAAAAAATTCATCCATCTTGGCAAAACTTACTCTTACATGACACACAAAGCTTGTTCATGCATTGCGTACTCGTGCATCCGATGGTAAGTTGATAGTAATACCTCCGTACGGTGGTTTCGAATGCTTGCCTAGCCTCCTGCTCACGTCGTGCTCGGCTTAATGCACGATGGCGGTTGACATTCTGCTGTTGCGGAGAGGTGGACACCTTTTTCGACGATGCAGATCCACCAATGGCCAAGGCCGCATTCTCCTTGAGTTGCTGACCGATCATAGGATCGGTGGGCGACACTTTGAATGTCGGAGATGATTTGGGGGCGGTGTGGCGTTTGTGAGTAGTGATGGTGGTGGTAGTGAATGTGGTGGGTTCGTTGGAGGGGGAGTTGTGGAATCTCGGACGAATGCGAGTAAGGGAGTTTCGTGCCGGAACTGCTTGAGGTAAACGAGTGTCTGGTTGTCCGTCTGTCAAGATGCTATTAATTTCATCGTAGGTCGTCATATGTGAAGGGATCAGAGTAGCCAAGAAACAAGGAACGTCTGGAGCAAATGGGGCGAGGTTCAAAAGGAAAACACAATTCAAGCGATGACGTAAGCCTCTGTACTTCAAAAATTATTTATAGTGGCGCAATTATCTCATTTACGTATCAAGAAAAGCCCGCCGCAATAGATGGGGTAAGTACAAATGTAGTATAGCATTGTGTATTTTACATTTACATTGAGAAAGCTATGTAATTCAAGGTCTATACATAACACACAGACAGTTTCACAAACGATCGTTCTAACCTCTGTTTCAATCATTTGACCTCGGGAGGAGGGTCACATGTCCCTCTGGTGGTTTCTTTCCTGGCGTAACGCCACCACATCCGAGGGCTTCTGCTATGGTGAATAAAGTAAAATGATCGCCCACTCTAACCGTTACAGACTTGGGGGGAGAATAAGCAGAATGATTGTCCGTTTTTATAAGCTTCATTCTTCCATCTCACTTTTCCTTTAAAAATATAATAAAAAAACAACTTGCGATAATGTTGAGAGGAAAGGAGAAGCATGTATAAAAAGACCAATATTTACATTGAAGAATATTAACAAGCATACTCATATAAGATAATCCTATCATCCAGTACAACTCCCAAAGCTTTTATCCACCAACATATTTAATTCAACTACTCCCCCACTCATTTTCCCTCGCCGATTGCCCTCGCAATCTTCTCTGCCTCTCCCACAAACACCCCCATCATCCTCCGCGCCTCCTCATTTAACCTCTCCACCTGCTTCTCCACCAGCCGATCCATGTATTCTTCCACTGTCATATTCCACTCCTCGTCTGTGATGATGATCGGTTGCGATGGCGCCGATCTCGTTAGCGTGGTTGATAGAATGGGTTCAATGCATTGCGCAAGCAGAGGTGGGATGGTGGTGGTAGTTGCAGTGGCGGGAAGCGTGGGCAGAGGTCGGAACGAGCCGCGGTCTGGGCTCATCGGATCCTTGTCCCACTCCGTCATTTTATCAACCTCCGCTGCATCGACTATATGCACATCCTGTGCCTTGGTCTCAGACCTCACCCTTGCCCCCCCCCTAGCCGCCCCGCGCCCGGGTCTCCTCCCTCTCCGCGCAGGCTCCGTCGCCTCGTTCACGACCGACTCTGCCAGAGTCGTTACCGAGATCTCAGATCCCACCGACTCTCTACGGGCGGAAGCGCCGACAGGGCCTGTGGGATCATTGGTTTCGACTACCGCGAGTTTATCATGGTCAGGCATTCTGCGTGTGGGCCTGGTGGCTTTCCTTTTCTTTCCATTATTGATTGGGGACAGAAGAGGAGGGGCGATACTTTCGGTATCGGTATCAGCTATAGAAACGGCGTCGTCACCATCCAAGAGGAACTGGGAAGTAAAGCAATTCATCGAGTTAGCGAAAGAAAAGAGAGACATTGTAAAATCAGATTACTCGGGCTCCCGAATATTTGCACAATCCAAAATAACACCTGCTCCATTTACCTTTTTCGTGTTCATTACATCCGTGATCGTATTCCCCTCCATCTCTGCCTCCCCCTCTGCCGTCACCATTCTTTGCTCACCCTTGGGTTGCCTTCCCCTGCGCCTCCCCGCCCCCGCCTTCTTCTTCCCTCTTGCCGGCCTTGCCTCCCGTTCGGATTCTCCCCCTTCCTCCGTCTCCGCCATGGTCTCCGATCCCGCATCCGTCTGCGTGTCCGCCTCACGATCCGTCGCCTCCTCCTCCCCAACCTTCTTTCGTCGGCCTCTGGGCGCTTTGGCAGGTTTACCGCCTTGCTTTGTGGCTGGGGCAGTAACGAGTGTCGCCGAAGGAGCTGCGGCAGTGGCGGTGATGGTAAGGGAGGCGAAATTGATGAAGAAGGGGCAGGTGGGTTCGCGTTTCTGATGTTCTTGGCTGTGATGGTAAAGGAAGTGTTAAGAAGGGCACGAAGGATTAAGCCCAATCGCTTCAGCGCTGAAAATTCTTACATGGGATCATCCTCTTTCGCCCATCCATCCAAATGGAGCCCACAGTAGACGCAGGCCGCCTCGTCATCAGCATCAGGAGTAGGAGTATAATGAAAGCCGGCAGAGGCCATCTGTGTTGAATTGTAAGGCATAACGATATTAAAAGAGGTAAGTGGTCAACGAACTTATAAGATTTGCTTGATAACCCAATGTTTTTTTGTTTTTTTGTTTTTTTTTAAAAAAAAAAAAAAACCATCAAACACCTACCTTCTGCACCGACACCGCAGACCAGCCTGTTCTCCCTTCGTGGGGCCAGCTACTCCCAAAACTCGCAAGCCGCGCCTCGACCATCCTCTCCGATGCTGGCCACGTCTTAGGGTCGGCGGCGTCGACGGTGAGTCTCGGATGGACGTGCACTGGCTTTTTCTTCTTACTCCCTGCCTGTGGAGGCGCAGGGAAGCCAAGCACACACCAAGCGCACGTGGGGGAGTGGGAGGCGTGCTCGGCGAACGGATCGTCATTGGACTGCCAGCCATCGAGCTGCTTGGCACAACTAAAGCAAGTGACATTGTCGTTGGGTGGTAGAATTCTCGTGGGGGTGTAATAGAAGCCGGCATGTGCTAACTATTTGTAGACGGACATGAATTAAGCATGAAGACGGAGAGAATTGGTTGAGGAGATTGTATTTGTCAAACGAGTGGAAGGAATACAGATTCTGGGAAAATCTCCGTGTGCAAGCTACTCGCAACTCACAGTCTCTGGGTTTGCCTTGAGCTTTTTTGCCTTGGAGTAAGGCCATTTTACGTTATCGTTAAAGGAGGCAAGGCGATTTTCGTAAACATTCATGTTTCTGAGATTGAGAGATGGAGTGAGGACGACGGTTCGTTTGTTCGTTCTGTTGAACGACGCGCTACGTCACTCCTACCATCCAGTCACATTTTTTATACACCCGCCAGCATAATTTAAGAGATAATTGTTCACTTAGACATTCTTTTTATATTATAAACCCTAGAAAAAAGACTATTATTTAACAAATGATTTTGAATATTTTCAAAATAATTGTGGCTAATATCAAGTATATTGAGATAAGTTTTTTTTTTTTTTTTTTTTTTTTTTAGCAAATAGAAGTATTATAATTCCAGCAGTAGATAGTTCTCTTATTAATGTAAGTCTTGTCTTGTTCTTGAGATATTGATTAGTGTTGATTGCTTCTCTATCCATGGATCTGAGTTGAGTTATTAAAAAGATATTCTGTTCAGGTTTGAAAGGATTTATATAATTTAGTAAATACTTCGAGAATTTTAGCTAAATAGCTGTAACTTCATCTTATTTTCAAGAAATAGAAAGCTTATATTCATTTTATTTATCATAATATAATTTATATATTTTGTCTGGTTTTGTAAAATTCCTTCTGCACAGTATACTTAAAAATATAAGAATATTTATATATCTTACTCTTTATATATATATATATATATATATTTTTTTTTTTTTTTTTTTTTTTTTTTTTTTTTTTTTTTTTTTTTTTTTTTTTTTTCTTAATTCTTTGGAAATTTCTAGTAATTCTTGCTTCTTAGAATTTAATCTCTGCTGACATTGTTCAGAAATATCTTCTTGGTGAGATAGATTTATACTTCTATCAGAATCAATAGAATTGATATACTTATTTGTAAATTTCATAGGTAATTCTCTCTTTATTCAAATATTCTTGAATAGCTTTGGTGTTGGATACTTTGAAGACATAAGGAGCAATCTTTTCATCTTGTTCACTTTTAAAATACTTCTGATTGTGCTGTAGTTTTTCAGTTCCATGGTGGACTTGACGAAAATTAGTTTCATATTCGAATTTTATATAATTAGGGGTAGTCCTATGCGAAATTCGCTTCAATTGTGCACACAATTAAGCAATTCAATCGACACAGGTTCATTATTTTATAGTGCTCTTAAAAGAGGGGCTTCAAAATATTCATGCAAATTGATTGACTATAAACTGGCAGCCATATCTTTTTCGGCGCTCGTGCAGTAGATTCTCTCATTCACCGCAACGACGAGTTCGAAGCCATTTGAAGGTAGGGAGGTCTAATCGTTGGTTACGACGGCAATTCATCCCTCTTTAAACTCCACTAGAACTTGGGACCAAATTCCTGGAAATAGTAGCAATTCGGCATATTCTAATGGATTTTCATTGGCATTTAAGGTCTACTGTGCAATTTTCTGATTTACATGGTAAAGTTATTTTATTGCAACAATTAATTATAAATATTAAAAAGCGATGTAAAATAAAGGATAGAGTGAACAAAGATAATAATGCACCGAAACACTGTAAAATATCGTTAAGACAACTGAAGTCTCAATGATACATACCTTTCAAATTTTAACGTATTTGGCGATTGTAATCGCCGGTCCAGGTTTCATTTTGTAACTTAAGAGTTTCTCCTTCGTCAGTTATAGGAACGAGTCTCGGCCTCCTTTAGTATGTTTAGCCTGTTCAGCTGGAAACCCTATACATATAAAGTGAGCACTTTGTTCAATCAACGAGTTATTTCAGTCCACGTACGCCTGCATCCAAAAGTGCTCACTTCATGTCGTAGTGTTCACTTTGTGTGGTTTTGTTGCAGCACGCCCCATATACCAATAACAAAACTAATAATGTACTCTAATATTTTATAGATTGTTTTTTTTTTTTTTTTTTTTTTTTTTTTTTTTTTTTTTTTTTTTTTTTTTTTTTTTTTTTTTTTAAATTATTTAGCCAGTATCTGCGTAATCAATATTAATAATTTTAATAATTATATAAATGAAATTAAAATAATAATAATTTATTTATTTTTTTTTTTTTTTTTTTTTTTTTTTTTTTG
>RBNK01001223.1:0-16789 GCA_003990785.1 Endogone sp. FLAS-F59071 | reverse complement strand
AAAAAAAAAAAAAACAAAAAAAAAAAAAAAAAAAAAAAAAAAAACAAAGCATAAATTAATCTAGAGATAGATTACAAATAAAATAAAATAAAAATACAAAAAAAAAAAAAAAAAAAAAAAAAAAAAAAAAAAAAAAAAAAAAAAAAAAAAAAAAAAAAAAAAAAAAAAAAAAAAAAAAAAAAAAAAAAAAAAAAAAAAAAAAAAAAAAACTCTATAAGCCAATAAATATAAAAACTAAGGACATAGATATTGAACTATGTGATGGCGAGTCCTTCGAAAGTAGCCCGTACTTTGGTACTTGGTCGCAAACTGTTTCTCATCAGCGCCATTCGATAAACGATCTCAACATCTTGGGGTATGTAATATACGAAAACTGTTACTCCTCGTGTCCTGTGGATCTCTCCTTGAATTCAAGCCACACACCATGCTTGGGCATCATTGTAATCCCAAACTTTGTCTCGACCTTGAAACCGGGTTTCAACCTCATCTCGAACCTGTTCACTAACAAGGCAAGCGCCAATCTCAGCTCGAGCATTGCCAGCGGCCGTCCCACACACGAGTGCGCCCCCATGTTGAATACCATGTCCGGCAACTTCGCTGTCGTCTCCGACTCGAGCCACCTGTACGGATCGAACTTGTCGGGCTCCGGAAACAGCGTAGGATCGCGATAGATTCCGCGGAAATTGCAGATGAATTCGGTTCCTGCGGGGATCTCGAGTCCGGAAATGTTGACCTTGTTCTTGGATGTGACAAAACTACCAAAGGTAATGGGGTGAACCCGGAAAGTCTCCCTGATAACTGCGTTAGTCATCTTGAGATCGCGCAACGACTCTGGCTTGATCGCCTCGACATCGACCGGCCCCGAGCCAAACATCTCCTGTACCTCACGCGCGATTTCAGTCTGTATATCTGGCCGCTCCGCCAGTAGCCCCAGCGCGAATGACAGCGAGTTAGCGGTCGTATCAAACCCGGCAAAAACGATCCCTCCTGTCTCGTCTCTCAGGAAAATACGACCCTCGGGCGAAGCTGGGTCGAACTCGGGAGATTGCTCAAAACCCGTAACAAAAGTATGAGTGGTGGAGCCATGAGCGGCGTCGAGGAAGGCGGCGTTAATGGCTTTCGTGAGGAAGCGATTGAAGCGCTCGGTGGCGGGTCTGTAGGGGCGCTTGGCCCACTCAGTGCGGCCGATGATGGGAAGCTTGTGCCAATCCGAGCTGAAGCCCGCGACGATGTCCGTGAAGATTTTCTGGGTGTGTGAATTTTATGATCTTGTCAAGGTCAAAGGCATTGACATTAATTAGCATTGACATTGACGTCCGCTACTTACATGAATATTTTGCTTACCGCCCAAGTCGCTGAAATCGAGCTCCTCCTCGCCTGCTCTGCCGTACAAAAACTTACAGATGACATCAAGGGTGAAGGCCGCAGTGAGTGGGAGGATGTCGATGGCAGCTTCCGAACTTGCACGCTTCTCCTCGATCTCGTCGACCAAAGCGCGCGCCCGCTTCAGTGTGTAGGGGAAAACGGTCGATATCATCTTGCGAGGAGCAAAAGCCGGAGCGAGGATATTTTTGGCCCATCGCCAATGCTGTAGGAAAGCATGCTATATGTTATTAATCATTTCTTTTAAAAAGGGACTACTAATTAACTAATGCCAAGAGGGAACGCATACCTCGCCCCGTGAGGTTCCCAGCGTCCGCGTGTCAAATGTAGTCTATTTTGGAATGTACCGGGTATCAGACATCAGACAGAGGGCAGAACATTAAATCCAACAATAGGAAAGCATACTGACGAGTTCACGTTCGGTTATCATAACGCTCCTCTCAAAGTCGCGTTCGTTAGTGCCCTGCAAGGCCACCAGGATTTCCTTGGTCAACTCCAGAGTGTTGACGACGATGACGGGAATAATTCCCGCGACCCAGAAAACGCATATGGGCTTATAGTCATTGCTCTTGGTTAATTCCATGAATCCTGCACAGCGGAATAAAAAAGAAGCAAAAATATTGAGCTAATGTTGACGTTTGCAAAACACAAACACACGTCAAATCAAAACACACCGGCGAACGGGTCAGGCCGAATGGCCGGGAGGAGGTCAAAAGACCTCGCAACATTGAACGGCGCCTTGGGGATGTTATCAAAAACCGTCTTCTTTGCTGGCCAAAAGAGCTGATACGACACGAACGCAACTAGCAGTCCCGCTGCTATAGGGATTACCATTCCGCCGTCATTGTCAATCAATCTGGATGATAAGGAAAGCATGGTGTTTTTCCTGGAGCGACCTTCTCAACATCGGCAACAGTCCATTATTTTTATAGGGTGCCGGCGATTCCTCGTTCCGTACTCCTATTCGTACTGCATAATCATCAGATCTCCTTCTTTGGGGTTGATATGCTGACGGGTGTAGTATTACAGAAAATGAGTTTGTACTTGATTACTTGATATGGGCGGCAAGGAGAGAAAAGTTGTCATCAAATAGAGTCACAAAATACCTTTTTTCGATTCTTTCGTTCTCATATATTGTCCTCAGAGCCTTGAGAGCATCTGTGCTTGGAAAAAATATATAATGTCATTAAGAAAGATATTGAAACCTCGACAATGCTTGGCTAACGCGCCTTGGTATTTTTCTATACTTAAAAAAAAAAAGGGGGGGGGGGAGTAGTCCCCGTGTGCAGTAGCTAAATCCGGTAGGCTCTCATCTCAGCTGATCCTTCCTCTCACTTGTAAATATTCGTGAG
Organism: Endogone sp. FLAS-F59071; assembly: GCA_003990785.1. Taxonomy (NCBI): domain Eukaryota; kingdom Fungi; phylum Mucoromycota; class Endogonomycetes; order Endogonales; family Endogonaceae; genus Endogone; species Endogone sp. FLAS-F59071. The sequence continues at coordinate 14,054 of RBNK01001223.1, read as the reverse complement.
CCGAAGTAGGACTTATTTCTTGTTTACATAACTTTCTGCACTACAAAGCACTTTATCTATACAGTACTCTTTAATACTCCCACCATCCATCTGCAGCACCACTACTTGGTTTCCAAAACCTGCCGTAATTCAAACCTTGGAAATCTGGCCAGTCTTAGACGCTACATGTATCTCTCCAACAATCCCACGCCTTGCCATCCCAAAAAGAACGGTAAAAGTGAGGAAAGAGAACAGTACGAGGAATTCCTTGCAAATTTGGGAAACATTCATAATCGTCCAATTGGGCATCTAAAACCGGGTTTGTCCCTTATTTGGGGGATCGCCAACTAGTAGATATACCAAGACCGGTAATGCCGGTAAAAGGCAACAAAGGACACTCGTGCTATTTTCCATCATCCAAACATTGTAATATTTTGTGCATCGTTCCTCGCGACGCTTACTCAATAAGCTGCAGAAGCCCGGGGATCTGCCGCCACGGTTCCAGGAGAATGCATGGCTTAGGTTATTTGGCGATTTGGTGTGACTGAAGGTAAATGCTTCCAAACAACCAAACAAGGAGATGCTTCCAAAGAAGGAGGTGGGAATGAATGCCTATACCTGTTCGATAATGCCTGTTCGATAATTTCGATAATGGAGAGGAATGGTGTTTTTCCAGCTGTCTCTCTGGGGTGACGTCATCCCACCTGATCAGCACCTGGTCGGGTTCAGGTGCTGGGATATGATTGTATGAGATATGGTCGTAGGAATTTCTAGAGGGATTTGTCCGAACATTCCTTGAGCTACTCATGAACAGCTTTTGATATCTAAATTTTCGGTTTATTGCCTTAAGTAAGCATATCAAAGGAGGAAAACGTAACAAAGGGAAGAAAAGAACAAAAAAAAAAAAAAAAAAAAAAAAAAAAAAAAAAAAAAAAAAAAAAAAAAAAAAAAAAAAAAATTAGAAAGGGCCATCAAGGAGGAGGAATACAAAAGACGATTAATACGACGACCTGAGAATGAAGCTACTATAGCGAGCGAAACGCGAAACACACCCAAAGACTCTCCTGGCTTGGTGGCCAAAACGTGACCAGAACTTGGTATAAAAGTGGAACCAGCGGCGATCATTACAAAATTATCGTCATTGAAAATTGAACACGCGCGATGGACTATATGGCTGACCCCGACAGGTGGTTTAGCCCGATGAACACCAGCCCGCAAGCCATGGATTATAAGAAATTCTCACATTACTTTGGCATACATGTTTCTCCCTTTTCTCGACCACTGTTGATTTGTCCCAAGAATTTGCCCAAGTAGCGCGGAGATGTTTGGCAAACTGCCACCAGAACTCCTGCGCGAGATCTTCGGCTCTCCAAATCTTTCTAAGTCTGACCTCCTCTCCATCGCCTTGGTAAACAGCTCTTGGTTCACCCTCGCGATTCCGCTCCTCTGGCGCGACATTCGTCCCACATCCGAATGGCGCTACAAACAGATTGTCGGCTTGCTCAAGGGGAGTGAACACGACAATTCCCATATGGAGTACCACCGCTACGTGCGCCGTATCAACTTTCGTGAGCAACCTGGGCACTGGATGGTGCCAAGCCCGATGCAGATCACGCCCGAGGTAATCTGCACCGTCGGCGACTGCTGTACCAAACTGGAGGCGCTGGACCTGTGGTTTACATGGGCTAAGCGTGTGTTGGTGGATGCCAACGGACAGCAGCAGGGACTAGACCGCCCGCTCGCGAGGCACGAGTATTTTGATCCGGGTGCCTGTCTGCCCACGACGTTTAGCTCCTGGCTGACTTCGCTTTCTGTCAGCACGTTCCGTGCTGTTGGGGTGAATGCGCTGTTGATGAGCATCCTGCCGCACTGTCCACGGCTGCAGAGAATAACATACTGGAGTCCCGAGTATACCAAGGACTATGACCAGATCAATGAACAGACATTCCGCACGATCACGACCATGTGCCCGAGGGTCGAGACGCTCCACCTACGGCGCATCGACCTCGTTGATGAGGAGGCGTTCCGGACGCTGGCGAATCTTGTGAATCTTCAGACTCTGTCGTTTCAGTGGACCCGCCGCTCCAAGATCTCTGTGGCAGCTTGGAAACACGTTCTTTACCACTGCAACAAGATCCGTGAGCTGTCGTTGCTGGGTCACCACGGATTAACTGCTGCGCACGCGGACCTGGTGCTCCGGACCAAGAACATTACGGGCTTCGCATGTGTTCCGCTTGAGGAGGATCAGGTGGCTGCGATGCGCGAGCTCGGCCTGGGCGAGTTTGTGGGGCCCGTTCCATATGGTGGAGGCGTGAAGAAGATGCCAGAATATGAATTGAAGACGTCGCTGCTGCTAATGCGATAGCGCAAGCATTGAACTATTCGTTTTTATACCAAATGTAACAATACAAACAAACATTTATTTACTTGCAATATAGTCACTAAGTATCAACGACTTAGCCGTGCTTAATCTACTGTACATACTGTAATTATAGAGTTTTTTAGTTTTTTTTTTGATTTATGGCAGTCCTTCACGTATCTCTCTTTATTCTTCTTCATGTTTTCTCTCTTTGAATTTTCACACCCTCGAGCGAACAAATTACAAACCATTTTTTGTATAGAAATTATAGCATATAAATCTTTTACTACTCCGCATTTTGTGTGAGATAATAAATTCCTGTATGCTTTTATTACCAGCAGTTATTAGATTTTATTTGTTATAAGCTTTCTCTTCCCTGTTTCTGTTTCTGTTTTTATTTATTTATTCTCGCGTCCTGAACGATACAAGATGACAAAAACGTATATCTAGCAATTATTGCATTTTATTTTTTATATAATTATAACCACCTCTTTAAACAGAGTCCCAACTTGCAAAGGAGCCCAATTTCTCAGTTTGATGTTTGTGATGAGCAAGTCAATTGGAATGCATTATGGTGGAAGGACGCTTTGAGGAGCGAAAGTTGGATCAAAATGTGTATGAAGGTGACACAAACGTTGCTCAGTCAAGAGATAATAGAGTTTAACAAGATCTTCATTTCGATACTCCTTGTCAGAGACTGGGTGTAGTGACTAAAAATGTATCGCTATTCAAAATATTGAATCGGAATCGCTACTGGGATGCAAGCTACGTGCCAAGCTAAATATATATATATACTAAGGAAAGTTCGAATGCGCTTATATTACTAATCACTCTGATCGCAGTCGATGTTCGTCTCCTGCGCACATTTCTCCAAACTATCGGATCACGCAACCTTAATTTTTACATCCTCACCTTCCGCTTCAACTTTTTCATCCTCTACCTCTTCCTCCCCTATTGTCTCCTCCTCTAGCATTTCTCCCCTTTTTGGTCTCACATCCAAAGACCATCCATATAGACCTATAATCGTAGCCTGATTATAGATTAATAATACAGGCGTCAGTTTCTCACGTTCAGGTGATAGGATAATCTTGCATGCACAGAGCCCACAGATGGTGTGTATGAGGAAGCCGACGATGGTAAAAGCGAGGCGGCTGTGGGTTTTGAGGGCTTTGCTGAATATCACGGTGGTAATGGAGACTGCCAAAATGTCGGCGATAGTGACAGCAGAAGAAGTTTTAACACAATTTTGCGCTATAAAGACCATCAACAGGCGAAGGCCAGTAAGGACATGGATCTGTAATTAATTGAGAGCACGGGAGTTGGTGAGATAATGCCAAGACACCATTGTTCTTTTAACATTCACAAGCATAAACTTTAAAACCGTAGACGTCGGGCCGCGCGAGAAAGAGTGAGATGAAATCAAAAACTCACGGCTATGGTCAGCTTAAAGAGCCGCCAGAGTCTCTCCTTCTCCAAACGTGACGCCTTTTCGCCTGCACTTCTTGGTTCAAGACGACGCCTCTTGTGCGGCGGTCCGTTGTTCTGTTGCGGATCTGCTTGCGGGGCTTCATGCAGAGGGATCACGACTGTGTGGTTGGCGTTGGCAACACGAAAACCAGAGACTCTAATTATAAATTTAAGCGGAAATTCAAAGAGGTTCGAGGAGAAAGTCTGAAAACAAATGGTACCTTCGGCTTCTTCAGTCATTGGAAAGGCGATGAGCAGAGTCCAAGAGTAAAAAGAGTGAAAGATGGTTGCAGCGAAGGTACTGTTCTTTTAAAAAAAACTGCGGGCACGGGTTCCATAACAAATTCAATGACGTCGGCGAGCTGTCTCCACCTTTAACATCTCCTTTTCGGCCTACTATCCTCACTTGCTTTACCGCCAAAGCTATTACCCCCAGTCCGACCAAAACCATTTTCAATAATCCATTTGAAACTGTCATGTCGCCATTCTTCATTACTGGTTATTCCATTTATCAATTCAAAAATCAATTGTCTTAATGAGCCATATTTAATCCAATATTCTGGAATATAGGTTGGTTCACAAAAGCTTTTCAAACGTCAAACAAAGCAAGGAACGTAATATTTTCCGTACAAAAAAAAAAGAAGCAATAAAAAGCTCTCCTTCTCCAAAGACAATGATTGACACTAACCTTGTGACCTTTGTTCTGCTTTAATTGTGTCAGTGGGCAAAGCATAGCGTTTTACAACAATTACTTTAAATATCGAGTTGGTCCCTGGCAGGTATGTGTTTTGGAATTATCGGGTGTGTAGGGGTGTGTTGAGTGTGTTGGACGCGTCAGGTGTTATTGGTGTACATTCTTGACAACCCTTGCAATCAATGACAATGACAACATGGGGACTTTGTGAAAACAGAAGAAGGGATATCATTCACCAGCAGTAAAAAAGCTGCAATCAATACTTTCAAAGATCAGCATGTTGGCATTGAATATCTACCAGCTAAGATAGTTTTTAATACTCAACGAAATTTACAAGGAGGATTGATTGTATATTTTATTGGTGTTGAAGACTTAGAGATTGATATCAAAGATGCAATTAAATGGCTTCAGTCTCAAGGTTATCAAACTGGAAGTATTTGTCAAGGGTAGCTAGCTATCAAGGGTCTGCATTCACTACTGCTGATAACTTAAGCGCGATGAAAGTGATTTTGTGTAGTAGGCCTCTCTCTAGTCTGGTCAAAGAGAGCCCTTGTATACGTGACAAAATGATTGGTTAATCAATACATGTGACCAGACAGTTTAGATGCAATGGCGCCAAAAAGTCGGGGAAAAATGCCCAAAAGCAGACAATGATGATAAGAATATTAATTATATATGAACGGGAAAAGGAGGCAACGTTTGTAAGAGGGAGAAAAATAAGTCAACTCTGATTATCCCGTGGTTTCCCAAACCCAACGACCTAGTCATATGTATTTAGCAACCTTTGGTCAGGAAGCTTAGGCCACGTGGCAAAAAAAAAAAAAAAAAAAAAAGGAGTGAAGTGCAAGTAAACTAAGCCAAGACGGGAGACGGATACCGGCCAGCTCCGATGATTACCATGGCTTACCTAATTTGATTTGCAACAACAAACGAAGATCTCTGGACTAGCTCCTTTTGAACGACGCAATTTTTTTATTTTATTTTATTTTTAATATGTTTGATCGAGAAAGCCCTAGCGAAAGACAAAAGGGATGGAAACAAAACCCTCGGACTCTGCTCCAATTTCCAGATATATTTCATGTGAGTTGAGTCTTCGTTTATCTGCATATCGTAAAGGACCAACACTAAATGTCGAATATTGTCTCTGGCAGATTCGTCGGGGAGTTCGATAAAGAAATAGTACAATATATTCTCGATAGTGATCAGATCGAGTAATTTAAAGGTGTTCTTCACATGGCTGGTTTTTTGCTTCGGAGCAACACGCACAATTATTCAATGTGTTTATCAACCTTTCCAAGCTATCCGATATGAGTGTCCCCATATTCGATGAGTGTGTTGATTCGAACATATTGATATTGCAACGTTGGCACAATTGAGCACTTACCCATTGGCTATACTGGGAGAGCTTGCCGATTCCTTCGAGGTACATCAGCCTCATCTTTTGCAATTTAAATTGGGTTTCCATACTCAATTGCTCAAACAAGGGGACAGAACTGAAATGCACATACATCGGAACAGCATTGGGCCCACTAGGAATTGAACGTTGCTGCCATAATATCCCTTTTTTATTAAAAATTTCAAGCTATACATCTCTCTCTGTTATTTTTACTACATTCTTTTCCTTTACATTTCCATCCTCTACATTTCCATTATTTACATTTCTCTTTTTTACATTTCTCTCCATTACACTCCCTCATTAATAATCTTGAACTTGAGATAAGCAATATTACAGATAACCTGCATATATTTCAAATATAAAGGAGGGAAGATAACTTACATCAAGAATAACTTTTTCTTCTAAACTGTTTACTTGATGGATTTCCATTGACAGTTTTTTGTAAATTGACAAAATAATTTTTGAGACTTCCTCAGCATTCTGAGCTGGATGGGTTGTAACTTTGGAAGCCTCTAGGAAGTCAGTGAGTATATTTGGATCTTTAAAATATTTTTTCTATGATGCATTATGTGATATATGTTCATATTTTTTCTATGATACATTATGTGATATATGTTTATATTTCTTACTTTTGAAGATTACTTCCTCTGCTGCTTCTAAAGATTTTTGAATATATAAATTTATATTAGTGACACCTACTAGACAACTTTATATTAAAAAAAAAATTTATATACCTATAGTACTACATATATATAGTGTGATGGCCAACTCCTAACTTGACTGATTTTCATAAATTTGTACTACACTTGATTTAGAAGTTACTATAACACTTTGTCCCCTTCCTTTTATTTCAGCATGATATCTTTTATTTCAGCATGACATCTTTTATTTTAGCAAAATACCACCACCAGAGTCATTACATATTCTTTATAATAATTGGATTGTATTTTCATAGTGAAGTCTTTATTAGTTGTTCTTTAGTCTTTTAATTTGTATAAATACCCCTCTCTATTTCTATCTGAATAAATCAGTTTGCACAGAGTTTTGGAATATCTCAATATCAGTCATAGTAAAGCCTGAAGAGCACAGCATGTAGCTGTAGTAAGGATATGCAAAGGGAGATATTGTATCTGATACTCTAAGCATTCTCAACCAATATACACATGGAATGACTAATTATTAGTATATTTGTTATATCTTAGTGCTGACTGGTAGGAAAGTTATTGAAAGACTGACTCTTATATCCTCATTCAAGCAGGACCAAACTACTCCTTCAAGTAACAATAGCACACCTATAGTGGAAGACAGCATCATTTAAAATGGACCACCAAAGGACACCTCCACTTTCATATAAAGAAGATTACTGAATAGTTCCAGCTCTGAGGAAGAAGAATTTATTATACCCAACCCTTCAGATAGTGACTACAGTGAAACAAGAGAATCTATTGCCTCTCTTATAGTATATGATAGGCTATTATCAGACAATGAATCAGCTATCGATTTTGGTGATAACCTACAAGCATTATTTTATAAACCATCTGATGATGAAACAGATGATGAACTAGAAAACAATATATATGAAATAACAGAAAAACCACTGACCTTCATTGGTTATATACTAGTTGAATTAGTAATCAAGTTCATTGAAGACTTGCAGATATACAATACAATCCGATAGTTTAACAACATTGCAAAAGTAAATGTTCTAGAAGCAGTTTTATGAAGACTTGCCAAGATTATATATGATGCTATAGCAATTGCTATAACAGCAAACAGAGGATTTAATATAGAAGTAGGAGGAGCAAATGTAGAAGCTAATGCTGTAGTAACCTTCACCAATGTCATTGCATGGTTAAGAGATATCTACTATACTACTAACATATAGCAAAGTATAAAGGATCAGCTAGTATCAATATACCAAGGAATAAACAAAAGTCCTCTTACCTTCTATATAAAGATCTGACATGCAGTAGATCTTGTAGAATACCTAGTAGCTAACTAGAACCTTATCATAGAGCAGTCTTTTATAAATAGACTTCACCGAGAAATTACTCTCTAAGTACGCTCCAGCTCGGTTAGACTAAATCATATACAAAAGATAGATTATGTATAAAGATATTGGGCTACACAAAACTTGGGTTAAGATATAATACAGCAGATATTACCAAGTAACCTTCAAGAACCCTATACAGTACCAGCAGTTGTACCTACTATTGCACCAGCAATAGTCAACTGGGGAGCAGCTTTATGAAAGGACCCAGCTATAAATGATCTTATCAAACAAATAAGCAAGATGACTACATATATATCAGACCTTAAAAGGCAAATTAATGCATAGTAACTAATCCAATGATTTATGGCAAACCCAACCCCTGTAACAGGATTAAATACATATCCAATTGATAATTCAAGATACTTCAGGTGTAATCAAGATAAGTATATATCAAGAGACTACACATGAGAGTATGCAGGAAATGTGGAGAAAAAGGGCACTATGCTTCAAGATGCATGACGGAAACAAGTAGAATTGCTCAATCAAGAACCTAAGGACAGACCCAGATAAATGTCATTACCTTTGAAAAAGAAGACTTTGATAGCAAAGATGAGTATAACCAAGTAGAAGTATTCCCAACTGCACAGAAGAAATGAAAATCCAGATGTTCTAAAAAGACAGAATCTTCTTATATGACAAAAACTCCATAAGTAGCACAATGAGCACAAGAATATAAATTCAATGGTGATGAATAAGATAAGCTTTTCAAAGAAGAAGTCAACTGTATCATCTAAGAAGATACACCAATGTCTGAGGCACCTATGAGCGAAGGAAACAAGAAATGCAAATTATGGAAATCCAAGAAATATAGCTTAGATATATGGAAGAAAATGGAGGATATAACCAACCCAGTTAAAATAGAATAACTTGCTGAATTTCCAATATTCCAACAGCAAATCCACAAAGGGATAAGTGATGTACAACCTGAGTACAAAGTAGTAGAGATCAATACAGTACAGCAATCAAAGGATGATGAACCACAGAACTTATCAGCATACTCACAATGCTAGATTGAGGAAATTACAATACCATACATTATCAATATAGGCACTGGAGGATACATCATCAGTAAAACAATGCTTAACCAACTCAGATGGCAGATTGAGAAAGCTATAACCATGATAATTGTAGTGGCAGATAGACATATCACAATACTACTTGGCAAAGTATATAAACTACTCATCTGTTTTGGTAAACTTATCATCCCAGTATTAGCAATAGTAGTCAATACTATGTCTTATGACCTTGTCATCAGAAATAACTGGCTGAAGAAGATATGAGCAGTAATCAACCTCAGTGCATGCAAAATGCGAATCACCTAGAAAGAATGATGCTATAAAATACCCATCAATTTAAAAGGAGAAGTTCACCCACAAATGATAGAAAGTGAGGATGAGGACAAGTAAAAGGAATTCTTCATGATGCAGATTGTATGAACCAACCAAAAGGCCAAACCTTTGGAATGAAAAAGCAAACAAGCTACTAGATTCGACCTCTCTACTGTCAAAGATATTGAACTACAACCAGGAGAATCATATATAGTTAGAACAGGAATTGCCACAAAAATACCTCAAGGGCATTATGGACAAATCAAACCAAGAAGCTTCCTGGCAGTTGCCAGAATTATGATTAACATAGGAGTTATCAACACAGACTACACAGGCGAAATCAAGATCATAGTTGTCAATTAATATTGATTCAATATAGCTAAACTTTATGGAGGAGATCAAGTTGTATAGCTAATAATCATACCCATCTGAACAGACAAGGTAGTAGAAGTAGCCAACCTCAAAGAAATAGCTAGAGAAGATAAAGGATTTGGATCAATTAGAATAAATATTGCAAAACTTATAACAGAACTTAAGCATATACCCAAAACAGCAAATAAGAAGGTATATACTTTTGGAGAACAGCTCGATAAAGAAGAAAGGAAGGAGTTAAAAGATCTTATCAATGAATATTCTAATATATTTGCAACAACCTTTGAGGAAATCAACTTGAAGCCGCTAAAGTACTTTTATTATATTAATATCCAAGGGTACTCTCCAATCAAATGTACACTATACTGAACACCATCCACATACATTGAATGGTAGCAAAAAGAAATTGATGATATGGTCAAAGGAGGAATGACCACTAAAATGGATAGTCTATAAGGATTCCTGAATGTTATTATCTCTAAGAAAGAATTGGAAGCTAGAACTTTTGCTCTAAGAATGTGTACCAATTTTAGAAAGCTGAATGATATTACCAAGGGAGATGCCTTTCCAATACCAAGAATTAATGACACCTTTTCAAAAATACCAATCTATACAAGTCTCTCTACAACCCTCAACATGACTAGTAGATATTATCAGATAAGACTTGATAAAGAATTATAGGAAATTGCCTCCTTCATAACCCTGCAAGGCTATTGGAAATATTTACAAATGCTATTTGAACTCAAGAATGCCCTAGCAAGCTTTCAGAAGATGATGACCAAGATATTCAGAGACTTTATTGAAAAAACATTACTGGTTTATATTAACAACATTATGATATTTACAGTAATATTCCCAGATTATATTAAGGTATTATATGAAGTATTTAACTAAATAAGAACTAAAGGTCTTTATTTAAAACCAAAGAAGTATACATTCGCTGTTAAAAAAGTTACAATGCTTGGACACATTATTGACAAGGAAAGAATTCGAACTAATCCAGCCAAAGTGGAAGCTGTCACTAAATTCAAATGACCTATAAACCGAACAGAAATGCATGCCTTTTTAGAACTAGCCTTATACTACTATTGATACATATACAGTTTTATAAGTCTAGCTGAACCCTTGTATGTAACCTTTACAAAAAGCTACAATTGGGCAGAAATTGATAAAGAATAAAATAAACTTGAGTAAAAGGCACTCAATGTATTAAAGAAGGCTCTGGCAACTATACCTGTATTGGCAAAACCAAACTAGACAAAGCTTTTCAAGCTTTATACCAATACAAGTGCAATAGGAGTAGGAGCAATCCTCTCGCAAGATAATACCAAAGGCTTAGAACAAGTAATTTGTTATATGAGCAGAAGAACCCACAGTACTGAGAAGAATTATAAATCAACTAAATTAGAGTATCTTGCAGTCGTATAGGCAGTTAAGTGGTTTAGATATTACCTCATCAGATAATATTTTGAAGTTATCATAGACCATTCAGCACTTAAATAGTTGTTCAATAGACTTAATCCAAGTAGAATATATACATAGTAGATTATGATGCTTCAAGAATATGATTTCACAGTAAAATTCAGAAAAGGGAAGATAAATCAAAATGCTAATATACTTAGCAAAATGCCATTATTAGATGCCTAAGGCAGGGTATAGTAATGAATACAATACTATACTATGATCTGGTGATTTAGTTGATGAGGAGAGAAATTAGAGAAGATATGAAGGATTGGATAAAGAATATTTTACTAACTACCAGTAAACAGTATGAAATTCAAAACAATTTATTATATCATAAAAAGAAGGGATGTATTATCCCAGTAATTCAGAAGAAAGACATATCAAACATTTTATTATTAGCATACAATCATCTGTTATCTGGATACATAGGCTAGGACAATACTTTATATCGACTTAGAAAATTAGTATGGTAGCTCGGAATGCAAGACAATATAATCAACTTTGTATGAAACTGTGATACATATCAAAAATGAGTAAGAGCAAAAGATATGCTCCAAGCCACTTCTGCAATCATCAAGGCTGAGCTATTTTTACATATTGAGATAGGCATTATAAGACCCATGCTAGTAATATTAATGGGAAAAAGATATATTATTTTAGCAGTTGATTTCTTTACAAAATATCTAGAGGTGATAGCAGTGGAAGATATAGATGTATAAATAGTAATCAAGTTCCTACATATAGATATTATTTACCAACATGGAGTACCAAAGGAAATAACTAATAACTGAGGTACGGAGTTTCTGAATAAACTAATCAAGAAACTTGAATGGACTTACTATATCAAGCATATCTGAATGATATCATACTACCCATAAGGAAATGGTTAAACTGAATACACCAACTAGATGGTCAAGAATGTCTTAGCAAAAATTATCAATCAAGAAGCATCATAGGACCATTATCTTAATAGCACTCTTTTTGTAGTTCGAACTATCTATTAGACCTCAACAAAGTTCAGCCCCTTCGAGCTTGTGTATAGGAGATTGTCAAATCAAGAATTCCACTATCCCGAAAAAGATATTGGAATATATGATAATCATTTATAGGCTTATGTCACATGAGATATCAATAAGTTACAATTAATCCAAAAGAAGGCATCTGTATTTATTAATAAGGCACAGGAGAGATAATGAATAACCAAAATAGGAAGGCAAATGCAATCCCCTTACATATTGGAGATCAAGTTCTCATATACCAGAATATTATGGAATTTTTATGGTTGGCTAAATTACAACCAAAGTGGGAAGGACTATACTATGTACAAGCTATAAAAGAAAGTACAATTTGGCTTAGAAGACTCAATAGTTCCATCCTCCCTACCCTAGTCCACTGAAGTAAGATCAAGATATACTATACCTAACAAACACAGCTCAAAGAAGGACATAGAAAAAGTGATGAAAGAAGTACTAATAAAGAGATCTGAGACCATTGACTGGATACCCCTCGATCAAGAAAAAGATCTTGAAAAGCTCCTTCTACTTAGCCAACAGTACCATAAGTGGTTATACTATCAAAATTGTACAACCAATGCTACAATCTGGTTCTATCAAGGACAAGCTCAAAGCCTGCATTGCAAAAACAAAAGACAAGAGATAGTACTATCCAAGTTTGAGAAAGAAATGGTTGACAAGACCTATGTACTTTTTTGAGCTATGAATAGCTTCTTTTAGGATTTTATAGAAGAACTGTTGATATTTCTAAGTTAACCTTTACTGAAATTGCTCAAATCCATCAAGTTATAGAGGGAGAGATTACCTTATTACCCTTTAGTCTCAAGGACAAGACATTCCCAGTTGAGCCCCCAGATGTGATAGCCAACTCCCAACTTAACTGATTTTTACAAATTTATACTACACTTGATTTAGAAGTTACTGTAACACTTTGTTCCCTTCCTTTTATTTCAGCATAACACCTTTTATTTCAGCAAAATACCACCACCAGAGTTATTATGTATTCTTCACAATAATTGGATTGTATTTTCATAGTGAAGTCTTTACTAGTTGTTCTTTAGTCTTTCAATTTATATAAATACCTCTCTCTATTTCTATCTGAATAAATCAGTTTGCACAGAGTCTTAGAATATCTCAATATCAGTCATAGTAAAGCCTGAAGAGCACAGCATGTAGCTATAGTAAGGATATACAAAGGGAGATATTGTATCTGACACTCTAAGCATTCTTAACTAACATATATGTAGAATAACTGATTATTAGTATATTTATCACAATAGAGATTCTTTGATGAACAGCATCTTAGTATTGGTAATTTGTAATTTTTCTATCTGTAAATATTAGAGATTTTTACTATAAAGCTACTAGTTCTAATATTGTAAAAAGTTATATATAAATATACTTACTATACAGGTATCTTTCCAAAGCTATATTTTATGATCTGCTTCCTATAAATTATAAACTGCCTTAAGTTTTGTCACATTATATATAAGATTTATAGAATTAATTTTTTCAAGATTGCTTTTCAAAATTAGCTTTATTATTTCTATAATTTTTTCTTTACTAATATTATAGTTCTTATTATTATTGCTGATATTATAATCTTTGCTAATATTGTTATTATTGCTAATATTGTTATCATTACTAACACTGATATTATTGTTGTTAGTGATATTATAATTTTTATTAATGTAGTTTTTGTTACTACTAAGAATACTATTAGTAGCAGATACTAGATGTTATATACTTGAGATAAGGATATAACAGTAAATAATTTGTGAGGTAATAATATTTATTTTGAGGATAATTGTTTATTTGTATTCAAGGAGAGAAAGAGTAAAAAAGAGTAAAAACATTAGGTTGTTTAAATATAAGTAAGGGATATTATATAATATTATTCTAGAAAAAAATCTCCTTTAGCAAAAAAAA
>RBNK01001222.1:0-16800 GCA_003990785.1 Endogone sp. FLAS-F59071 | reverse complement strand
TTTTTTCCCGTTTCATTTGCCAATCATATATAATCTATCCTCACCTCTTTTCAGTACCATACGACTTTTGCGCAACCTTGCTGGTCAAGACCATGACGGTCCTCTCACCGGCCGCGGCAGGATTGGGGCTCCCGAGGTATTGCTGGATCATGGGTCTCAGGATGGCGGCGTTGGCACTCTGGAGCACCCTGGCAGTGACAACGCCGCCCTTGTTGGCAGAGACAAGACCAGCGGTCGGATCCTTCTCAGGCCCGGCCATGCCGACGCCAGTGCCGGTAGTGCCATTCATCAGATCCTCATCCTCCTCTAGAATCGTCGGGGTCATGTGCGAATAGTGCCCCTCAATTCCATAATGATTATTACTGTTGAGGTTGTGGTACGTTGGGGTGGGAGGTGAGGGAGATGAGGGCGAAGAGAGAGAGGACGAGCTCGAGTTTGTCGGGGAGGAAGGCGGAGAGAGCTGCGGAGTGGTCTTGCGGACCTTGTTGGAGATACTATTTGGATCGAGGAAGGTCGGTGGGATGAAGCGCTGGTTGTAGTAACCAGTATTTGCAGTGTCAAACTCGAGCTGCGCGGCAGGTCCACGACGGCCCATCATCAATTCGGAAAAGGTTGGGTCAGGCGTGAAGGTTTCGCTCACGTTGTTGATGGCCGAGGGGGTGATGGTCGAGGGTCGGTTGGCGGTGGTGGTGTTGTACATGAGACCATTATGAACATCAGTAGGCGCGGCCGTCAGTGGGATCATGCCGGTGCCGTCAGTAGAAGAGTGTCGGAGCATGTCATTGGGATCCATGAATTGGATGGTGGGAACGTTGGAATTCGTCAGGGGGAAAGGATACACGCCCGAATGACCATTGCCATCAGCAGTGCTAAGAGCGTCCATGAACTGAGGTGAGAAGAAGGCGGGTGTCATGGGGGAATTGACAGCAATAGGACTCGAACTCTGCGCAAAATTCGTCGCCGAAGGGAAATTGCTGTTGAAACTAAACATATCATTCGCGGCAGCAAGATTTTCGAGCTGCAGAGAAATCGGTCGTCGGTTACCAGACCGAGCGTTGGTCGAAGGGTTGTTACTCGATGGGGGAGTAGGCAGACCACTGTTCGACAAGTCAGCGAGGTGCTGCTGCTGCTGCGAGGACATCATTTGCTGTTGCTGCTGCTGTTGCTGTTGCTGCTGCTGCTGTTGTTGCTGCTGCTGCTGCTGAGAATGGAACTGATGGACCTGTTGCGAATGCTGGCTCAGCTGCTGCTGCTGGTCCAAAAAGTCATCCTGCTCGGTCTTGATGACGTCGGGGTACGAGAGCATGCTGCCATTCACGGAATGGTGTTCAGCTGGGTTCTGAGGTTGTTGCATGACAGAGCCGTCACCAGTTTGGTAATCCATGGCTGTGACATTCCCGCCGGTAGGGTTGAAGCCAAATCCGCCCACGCCGAAATCGCTGTTTGCATCACTCTGCTGATATGGGAACAAGGGGTCCAATGCGGCAGTGGAGAACTGATCCTCCTGGTAGGTAAAGTTGCTATCCGAGGCACCACTGGTGTTGCCCCATTGGGGCTGGTTCATGTGTGCACTGGCATTATTGGCGGCGATACTTGGCGAACCTGCGGGAGTGCTAGGGGCGGAGTAAACATAGTCGGACCATGGTTGTTGGTGCTGCTGAATAAAGTTCCCGTGCGAAGCAAAGGATTGCGGCTGCTGAAGGAATTGTTGCTGCTGCTGTTGTTGCTGCTGTTGCTGCGGCTGTTGCTGGTACATGCTACGTTGCTGCTGTTGCTGCTGTTGCTGCTGCTGCTGCTGTTGCTGCTGTTGCTGGGGATACTCGGAAACATTGCTGCCACCGTTGGGACCTTCGGTTGTGTATTGCAATTCTTGCTTGCGCTTTCGTGAAAAAGGACGAGCTTCGTCGAAATGCGGCGAAGTTCCAGGCAAAAAGTGCTGGGAGTGCTGGGACTTGTGGTGATCAGGGGGAAAGGTGTAGGAAGCAGCTTGAGCCATTCTGTCTGTTCTGTTGCCGCGTTGCTTTTGCAAAAAAAAAAAAAAAAAAAAAAAAAAAAAAAAAAAAAAAAAATATTTTTTTTTTTAAAAAAAAAAAAAAAAAAAAAAAAGAGAGAGACCAATCTAACTGACCTGTTTATAAAAGAGAGAAAGCGATCCACCCGACGTGTTTAAAAAAAGAGAATTACCCTACTTGTTTAAAAAAGAAAAAGACCCTACAATCTGACAATCTGAATCACTAGAACCAGGACTGAAATGTCGCCCAGAGTGGAAATGTAATGTTTAGCTGTATCGCATACACGTTGTGACAAGTAGTTTATTCCTTAATAAATTATTACTAAAATAAAGAGTAAGACTCGCGTATTTAAAGCAACTGCTACACATTACGACAACGCGTGATTTTTAAAAAATTTCAAGAGAGCACTATGATGTCATACATTTGTGGCTTGTTACCTGCTGCGCGTGCTTGTGTTTTCTGAAAACATGAAAGTCAAAATCAAGAGTAAGTCAAAAAATCTGGACATGAATTGATCAACCATTGTGAATTGACCTTTCTAAATATTTATTTTATGAATGACTATTAGGGTGAGTGAGCCTTTCGTTGTTCCATCTTTACTCTTACATGAATTCCTTTCCATTTTAACAAGAATAATTCGACCTTGCCTACCAGCTGGAATACTGTCGCACTATGGCGCTGGAACGCAAGTGACGAAGACGTCTGTGGCATCTGCCGTATTGCTTTCGATGGATGCTGTCCGGATTGCAAGGTGCCTGGCGACGATTGCCCACTGAGTAAGTGTATGCAGTTCATAGCTTATATACTGCAGAGGAATCCTACAGGCCTATAGGTCTGGTACCGGGATTTTGAATGCCTTCTGCGATGCTAAATTCTCAACCCTCCCTTCTGATATGGAACACATACAGTTTGGGGCAAATGCACGCACTGTTTTCACATGCACTGCCTCCTCAAATGGATTAACACTGAGAATAGCAAGGGCCAGTGTCCAATGGATCGTAGACCATGGGGTAATGCTCCCTTTCCTCAGTTACTAGCAAATATCTGGCTTGAATAAGTTGTTATATTCTTTAGAACCTATGTGCTTCCATGAATTCCAATTATGAGATGTTATTTGAGATATACTATAAATTATAAAATTCTTTATAATTTAGAACTAATCTACTCTTTCTTTTTTTTTTTTACTAATGGCTATATTTATACTAATATCTGTATCTTTATACTTATTGACATTGTTTAGTGACTGCAACCTGATTTCTTATAAAATTAAATTTATAGAAATGATTACGTATACTTTTTTCTTTTTCTCTTGTAATATTAATTTTACAATTAAGTATCTAAGTAATTTTTTTTATTATATCTATTTTATTAAGATATTGTTTAGTATTTGAAACAAGATAAAAGATATATATACTAAGAACTAGTTAGGAAAGTATAGATATATTAGGAAAATATTTAACTAATCTGTAAACTATTTTACTAAGAGTTATAAATAAAATAGTTACAGATATAAATACTAGTTATAGATTATAAACTATTTTTTAGTAAACTTACTAAAACAGCTATAAACTACTCTAGAATATCTCTAAAATAATATTGCAAATTGTGAACTATAGTAGAACAATATTGCAAACTGTGAACTATTATAGAATAGTCTAAGAACAGTATATATATGAGTATAGATACTAGTTATAGACTATAAACTAAAAATATTTTCTTTTACTAGTAACTATATTCAAATACTCTAAAAACATCTTAGATATAATACTATAATTAATTATTAAAATAATAAATAAAAAAAATATATTAAAGCAATATTAAAAGATAATAATAATATTATCTAATATTCTTAAGATAACTTAAATATATAGTTTATTCTATTTAGTATAATATATAATTATACTATACTTATCTCTCTGCATAAAACAATTTTTTTACCCATAAAATAAAACATTTCAAAAACTGAAAAATATCTATAATAGTCAAGATATATAGTATAATATATAAAATTTAAAAAAATATTTATAAATAAATAAATAAAAAAAATAAAAAAAGTAAACTTTAGAGTAGTATAATTATATATCATGCTAAATGAAATGGATTATATAAATTATTTTATATATTGAAAAAGTACTAAGCCTTCTACTAAATAAGATATACCCTTGATACAGTTACTAGTAATATATAAGAACTAGACCTAGATAAAGCTAACCTTTAAGTAGAACTTATCAAAACTAAATTTAAAAAAGGAAGAAGAATATTTGACTTCTTCAAATACTGGCCCCAAGTAATTAGAGAACTTACACTTAAAATAGGATTGAATTGCAAATGACCAAATCAGAAATACTAGAAGAAATAAATATCCAGTTCAAAAAATTGCAGCCACTGTGATGTGACGCCACTATGTATCTATCTATATGAACGTCATCATTACACGTGACGCACGATACCAAGTTTTACGCGACTTTTTTACATTGGAACGAAAACGAAAACACACTAATGCCTTGTGGAGCTCTCCATCTCACGCCTAGTACATGCAGTTCTGACTTAACTCATCGTCGTGCCGTCCTGACGTGATTGTTAACCATCTGCTATATCTTCCTTCTAGTTGCCGTACGTGGTCTTCAGGAGACTGGCACTGCTGGTGAATTTGGTAAACTAGAAGACGCTTCGTTTGCAATCGTATAGCTTGTATATTCAATTTTAATTGGTAGACGGATTGCATTTGAATATCTTCCATCAAGATACGACTGCCGTTATCCTAGGTGCTTTCGTTGACCCAGCTTACAAGCTTCGAACTCAACATGTGCGACTCGATCGTAGCGATGAGCCAAAGTGGGATTGTACCCTAAGCTTGTATGTGTCAAATGCGGGTTTATTATCTAATATTCTCTTAATGAGATTATCATGAGTTTATATCGATTTATTATTTTTTTATTATGATTGTAGTGACATACAAGAAGCTGACACACAATTCGTTGTGGAAATCTTTGACGAGAACAAGAGTTCCACAGATGCAATCGGCAAGTGATTCCTCTTTATATTTTACTGTTTATTTCACATATTGAACCATTTCTTGACCTTCCCCACCATTTTCATGATAATGCTTCCCCAACTAGCTGGCGCACCTATCCCTCTCAATGAGGTTTTCCACGCTGGCAAACTTGAGGCTTGGATCCCAATCCAGCGATTCGACGGCACTGCCGCCGGTGAGGTGCACCTAGCTCTCGAATTCGTGGATAAAGTGAGTCGAATAGGAGTTTTTTTTTTTTTTTTTTCCCGACACATGGCAGCCTTTGCCATAGCGCCTCGACGGTTTACACGTTTCACTATTATGCTTTGTTGCCAGGGACTTTCTCCTAATCAAAGCCAACAGGATCACTCGGAGGTGGCTGCTCGGCCCGATGGCCCTCGAGCCACGAAGCTCCGCCAGGTGTTTGAGAAATCGCTATCAAAAACGATCAAAAGTATCAGGTAAATTGGTGTAGTGAAACGCAAAAGTATCCTCCGTATCCACTACTCTCATTTGATTTTCGACCCTGATTATTTTTATTGATTCGGCGAAACGTGGTCTCAACTTGTTAACAGCTACGATAAACTTGCACAAAGTTTCCCACAAATTGCCAAATACTCACCCCAGTCACTGCGGAGTGCGCACCAGCAAGTGATAGTCTTTCTGCAACATAACATTCAGGTATCGAACTCTCTCGTGATTATTATTTCATAGGTTGGCACCAATATGATCTCTAGTAACACTGGTTCTCTCGCTCACCATTCGACAAACATTATAGGAGGAATTTCAGAGCTTGCTCGAAAGCAAGAATGTGGTGCCGAAATTGAACGAGCTGGACGCACTTATAGATTCAGCGAGGAAAAGGAAGCAAACAAGGAGAGGGATGGCACCCCAGAGCAGGTATGGATTGGCAAATGATTTTTACCATATTCAGAAGATGATGGTGTCGCGTATATTCCGTAATATTAACTGTGTCTTCATTCATTCTCCGCATACCATACTGTTGTTTATAGTGTTATCTGTAGTGCTGATATCATACCGGAAGCCGCTATTCGCGCGAGAACAGTACCTATTAAAAGGCAAGAACTCCGAAGACTGCAAGATGAGCTTGCAAAGGTTAATTATAATCTCGGAAGCTGGTTGTTATTGTCATCGATCCTAGTGATTATAATTCCAAGTTGATGACGTATTTGCTCTCGCACCCCATCCATCTATGGTTGCTTGTTAGGTTAAGCAGGAGAACAATGCTCTCATGAGTGAGCTTGTGACGAAGAAGGGACAACTTAAATTGATGAAAACGACAGTACGAGGGATCTCTAATGAGCTAAATCAGGTCGGTTCCGACGATGGATTCTCGATTTCTTTGAAGAAACCTTTGAAAATATATTTACTTGTCACAAACGTTCAGGCCGTCGAGAGCACGTCACTTATACCGGTGGATAAGATACAACGATTAATCGATGAGATGGTACCATCTTTACAAAGTAGTCGATGGGATATTGGCGGAAAGGCCGTAGTTCGTTGAGTTAAGGAGCTAGCTCTAAACAAGGCGAGGGTGAAAACACAGATATCTTGAGGAATAGTCTTTTGGGTCATCTTTGTTTATTGTATATTAGATGTGATTTAGTAGTCTTTTGAACCCTTTTTAATCAAATTGTTTGCCACTACCAATTCTACACGTTTCTCATCCTGACCATAAAACTGGTCAAGCTCTTGATCGGAATAGGCATCACTAGACACTCGCCATTTATCATTGTTAGCTAGAAAGAATAGCAACTATTTCCAATATGATAGTTTAGTTACTCACTTGGTTAGGTTTGTTTAAGAATGGGGAATGGTGCACATTTTAATGACTACGGCGTTGTCGACTACCAAGTTCCTATTTCTCGCCCAGCGTTTATTAATATCACCCCGCCTTGACACCTGACAGTGTGCCGATCACTTTGGCATCATTCTAGTTATAGTACACTATGCAACATTCCCACACTACGCTGATACATTCAACAAGATATTACTCCCGCTACCATTCTTCCCCCCGGAACTTGGTAAGTATGTCACGTTTTTCGCCTGCCCGAGCGTTGTCGTGATGTCTTTGGACGCTTCTATACGACGGAATTCGATCAGCCCCGTGCCCGCCTTTTCCAAGGCATGAGAAATTAGATCGGCCGCCTGTGCGTCACCCTCAGCGCGGATGATGGATGCCAACTTCTCTTGCTCGGCCTGAAAATGAGCATATTGAGCAATCGATTGAGACCATAAAGGTGTAAGAAAAAACATGGAAAAAAATATGGCGCAAGTGAGTCGACGACATTATCTTTGCACAAAACAAAACCAAAAAATAAAAAATATATATACCTTCTCGACAACGAATTTGGCTCGTTCAGCTTCCTGCTGTGCAATCTGTTTTTGTTCGACGGCGTTGGTGAAATCCTTACCGAATGTCATGTGTGTCTAAAAAAAAGTTAAAAATAAACAAGGTAATATCGATTCCGTGTGCTCCTAATTCCGTTCACAACAAAGTTACATACAATTGACACATCCTCCAGCTCGATATTGAATTCCATCGCTCTCTTCACAAGATCCTCTCTGATCCTCGATGACACGACTTCCCTCTGGGTGATTAGCTCTCCTGCATCGAACTGTGCCACGATACTCTTGAGCACCTCGTTACCAATAGAGGGAAGGACGCGCTCGTCGTAATCCATACCGAGATTTTGATAGATTGCGGGAAGCTGATCGTTCACTGGCTTGTGCAGAACGCGCAGCGTTAGTGATACCATCTGCATATCTTTGGACCCTGTAGTGGTGGAGATGTTGCTCGGCTTGGTGCGCACGTCAAAGACGACGGCGCGCTGAAGCCAGGGAATCAGGAAATGAGTTCCTTCGCCGATGGGCACCTGTTTCACACCTTTGATGCGATCAAAGATCACGGCGCGGTGGCCACCTTGGACTGGAGGGATAATTACAATTGGGGTGGGTAGGTAACGTCATTCAAGGGAATCACGGCCTTGAAAAAAGCTACAAAAGCTGCAATAGAGCTCACCATCATACATGGCGAGCTGAAGGCCACCGACCACGGCGCCCAGTGGAATAGCCCACTTTGCGAGTCTTTCAAGCACGACAGCCATTGTGCAATGTGTGGAGAGTATGTAGAGCTTTTTGCGATGACGTGAGCGTGTAGCTGGAATATCGTGCTAACGTCATCAAAAATTGAAAGTTGGGTTCACATCGTCCACACCAGACCATACTGGCTACGGCTCACTCGTTGAGCGGACAATTGTTACTAGCATTACCAGTTTCCGAACGCACTGTGCCCTCCAAGTGGGAACTTGAACACAATTGCCTCAGATTCACTGATCTACGCTCACACCTCCGTCTGTCTTGAACAAAGATATCATAAATATCATTAGCAACGTCACACATCCGGAAAATATTTGTGGCAACGCGGCATTCCCCGATTAGGCCAAATGTGCCTAATGACGTTTTTCGTGACTGCCCGGGCCGGGTTTTGTGACTTGCATTGGCCCCTTCCAACGCATAGACACACCTTCGCAAGATGCCAGTCTTACCGACTCACCCTCGCTCAAACCTGCAGGCTGTTCCCTCCATGCCCTGGTAGACCCGAATCTACCGCTCTCGCAATTTCAAACCGCCATGGCTGTGCGGGAGGCCGCCAAGCAGATTAGTGTGTACTAATAATTTTTATAAATTGATACAATGCAGCATCTTGATCTCTTTCGCAGGATACAGGAGTTCGTGGTACCAGGCCTTGTGCGTGATGTTGAAATTAATGTCTGATGCGTGAAAATCGGCACGCAGGTCGAGCGCGAATCAAGTTGGAGAGTCTGTGCTCCGTTATGATTATCACGAAACCCCACGACAATCGCCTCATTAAATTCATCCGCAAGCTCGCTACTTGGTTCATTACAACTCCAAGCCCTGGGGACTATGACCGTGCACTGACAGTGTAAGTATTCGAGGCTTTACACCTACCTTCCCCTGACGTATGTTAGTCGTATGGTATAAAACATTTACTTGACTATCAAATTATAGATATGTAGATAGCAAGTTGGAGAAAGTAAAACGGTTCAAGTACCATACCTTCGCTCAATTATCTCCCTTCATTCGTGACAACCTCAAGCTTTGGACCCTGCAAATGTGCTACGAGAGTCCAGATCTGTTCGATTTCATTGTCACGGTAAATCCCACGTTGATAACTACATTCTTGACCATTGCCCATTCGCCGAACTCTAACCGTACTGCATGTTTCACCCACTGGTCGAAGAAGACAGACGAATCTGGACAAGACAAGGCACATGACAAGATTCAGTCAGACACAAAAGCTTACGCCCAAAACGATGTACCCCCAGAACGAATCATATCTTCAGCTCGGAGGCGATGGTACCGTCCTCTTCACCTCTTGGCTCTTTCAGAACGTCGTTCCACCCGTGCTTCCCTTTCACCTTGGCTCTCTCGGCTTTCTTACTACGTTTGACTTTTCTGACTACAAGTACCACATTGCAAAGGTCCTACAGGAAGGCGTATTAATAAATCTCCGTATGTGCTTCACCTGCACCGTTTATCGCTACAAGAGGAATGATTCCTGTGTTCGTCGTGTTGTGGCCAGGCACTGGCGAGATTTGGACAGCGGATTTAGACACCAAACGTGCTGAGACCTTGGAGAATATAGAAGAGACGGAGACAGAATGGATGCGGAGTGAGATGAGATATGAAGGTATGAAGGAAACAAAGGAGCAAGCCAAGTCGCTCGAAAAACAGATAATGTGTTTTACGACAGTGCCGATCGAAACTTTCGAAGTGTTGAATGATGTGGTAGTGGATCGGGGTCCAAGTCCTTATATGAGCATGCTAGAACTATTTGCTGACGATCAGGTAGAGCGATTGGGTCACGCTTAACATGTAAAATATATTAGTGTCACAATTCGTAATACCGGGAGGTTGGTTAAGAATCTTTTTCTTCTTTCACCTCTTCTGTTTCTTTCTTCCCTTTCCCAGCATCTCACAACTGTTCAAGCTGATGGTCTGACGATTGCTAGCCCTACAGGATCTACAGCCTATTCCGTAGGTCTTATATCAGCTTTGGCTTTTGGTTCATCTCTCGTATCTTACTCTTTCTTTATTTGCTGCTATCTCTTTGCATTATGCTCTCTGCCGGCAGCTCTCTCACCCACCCTGAAATCTCCACATTCCTCATCGCTCCTATTTGCCCCTCACACTCTCTTTCCGCCCCATGTTGTTGCCGGATTCCATGGAGCTGCGAATTTGCGTGCCATTGAATTCTCGCGCGCTACGGCGTACACTAGCTTTGATGGCAGGAGTAGGATCGAATTTAAACGTAAATGAAAATCTTCATTAATTTGCCAAGCACCTTTTTGACGTATTTGTGAAATTTAAAATTTGCGTGATTCTTAATTTTCTTTTCTTTTCTTTCATTTTTGTAGAAGGTGATCATATCACAGTAACAGCGTCAAAGTATCCTCTCCCAACGGTGAGACCGCGAGACCGCACGCATCTCTCTTTTATCACATCTTAATAATCGAAATATGAAGAATCACAACTTATACTTGACGACTTCATGCTTAAACTAATTATATACAACACTCAGATCTGCAAAACCAATCCCAGCACTGATTGGTTCAACTCTGTCATCCGCTGCTTAAAATGGAACGAGCGCGAGCGACAGAAATCCTTTGCAGTCGTCGAATCCGTGCCCAAAAATGATAGTAAAGCCCAAACAAATGTAGCACATAACTGCCAGTAGAAATATGCAAACAGAGATAGCAGTTTTATTGTTCTGATAGTTCTCAACTGACACGCAAGTTTAGCTTTTGGTACATTCGCCACAATAGTTACATTTTTCTTTTTTCTATTTTATATTAATAATAAACCAAATAAAATAACTTAACATCTATAATTAAATAACCAAAAAAGAGTAGTCTTAAAAATCATGTAATTATATTACAGTGTCGAGGAGAGTTCTTTGATATAAAATATTAATTTAAATCAGAGAATGCTCTCTTACGTCGAAACAGATGTTGCAATATGAGCAGGTCAATAATTACGCACAAAAATTTATAATACCAGTGTCAATATTCCTACAAGCGCTAAATTGTCCTTTGCCATTCAATTTCTGTTTCTTTTGTCTCAAGATTTTGCGGGATTCGGCTGTTAGACCGATAAATGTTTACCATCTCCCTTACTCTTCCAACCCTATCCCTATCTACAGACACGCCTTCCGCTTCATTGGAATACTAGCTTCAAAAGCGCCAGCAGCATATCTTGCATGACATGCACGCTCACAAGAACGAACACGACAATCATTTCCGGATATCGCTCGTAATCCTTTACAGCTTCTTTCGTAACGGAATGGAGGAACGCATACTTGAAAATCTGTCTGGTTACGAATGCCGAAATTAGTTCGGATATCCACACCACGGAGGAAGCCCAGAATGTACGCTCGAGAGTATAATTGTTCCCGTCCTTAACATCAAATTGAAAGTAGGGATAGGCGGATGCATTGGGTCCGAAATGAAGGACGTTGACCCAGAGCAGGAATCCAATCATAGTGGTGTTCTCGGCCAAGTTACGAATGTAAAATGAGCGGCCAATTTTACGACGATACTCGTCTAGGGGCTGGCTGATGCCGAAGCATGTACTCATCAGCCAGTGCCACCGGGAGGTCATAGTCAGCGGGTAGAAGAAGCAAACCCAGAGCGAAGAGGCGAGCTGGACATAGACGTACTGATCAATAGAGCGGAGGCGGGCAAAGAGGTTGCGGTAGAAGATAAAATAAATCATGAAGAAGTATAACTTGAAGATGGAGGCAAGGGGATAACTGCGGATTTTGTACTCGATGATGTAGTTCGTGGTGGCGTCTAGGAGGTAGATGACTCCTATCCATGAGTAGACGTACACTAGCGCGTCGACCGGTCCGTGAGGGAGCGTGGAGAGGAAAAGGTAGGCGTATCCTTCACCAGCAAGGAGAGCGAAGAGGGCAACGAAGAGAGAGGTGCAGAACCAAAGGAAGCGAACGTAGCTAGCAGGGGCTCGTCGTTCCTGAACCTGCAGGAAGGTCTTCTGGGCCTCAGTCAATGAGTTGCGGTAAACGTTTCGATTTTGGGAACGGATGATGGTGAAGGCGACGAGGAGGGGCATCGACATGGTTATGAACGTGAGGGAGACCCAGGTGAGAGTTTTCGATTTCAAGTCGGTAAAAAAATATATGCAGGCTCCAGTACCCTGCGAGAGCAACCAAAAAATACAATATGTCCAAATACCGCCGAGGGCTTGCGGCCACCAATTAAGGGCGTATATAGAGAAGATTTTGGTAATGAGGAGGAGGGCGATGGCATTGTAAATCCCAAAGTAGAAGAAGAGGAAGAACCAAAAATTAATCTCGACAGGAAGGCGGAACATGCTGAAGGTGATGTTAAGGACTTCGGGCAGGGCAGTAACGTTGGATGTGTGTAGAGTCCATGGTAGTGATTCGTTGTACAGGTTGGTGGTGTTGTATGAAAGCGATGACGAAATGGTAGAGTTCGGAGCGGTACTGTTTGGCTGTGGTTGTAGGACAGCGTCGTCAAAAGGTATTGGCACCGCACACCATAATACGACCTGTAAAATCAAAATTAGAAACAGGATTAAAAATCACGACCTTCGACTGTATTACAAGTCCAGATTGCTGTGCGTCCCCCTATCCATCGGGCAACCTTCAATCACACAGCCAGATCAAGAATATTCCTTCCCTCAGCTATTTATTATACTCACTATCAATGCCGGCAAAATATTCAAAACAAGTATCCTCTGCCACATCGATTGCGTCCATTTCTTGACGTTCTTCCGTGACGGGCTAATGATTTTACGCAGCAAAGGTTTTCGCTCGTCCTCGTTCGCATCATCGTAAAATGAGGCTGTCAAACTAGAATCGAGTTCGGTCGGTGCTCGCGAAGGGCCGGCTCCAGTGGTGCGTTCAAATCGAAGGACGTCGTCCCAGTGGGGCTGGAAGGTGGGATAAAGTAAAGATGAGCAAGCCTCCCTGAAATTGTGGACACAAAACGCGAACATAATAAGCATACGTTGATGTGGTCGTCGCCTTGGTTGAAAGATTGGTACATTTATAAGATACTGATGCTCAATGGCGGCAAGGAAGGGGCTTATCTTTTTTTTATTGTCTAGGAATCACGTTACACCAGCAGTCACTTGGTCACATCATGCATCATGCCAGATGATCAGACGCGCGTGAACATCAACTTTGACATGTGTATTCTACCTTTACTATATATCATGGAGTAAGGTTTTATACAGAAAGGAAAACAATACAGGTTCGTTCTGCGGTGCAATTGATCCCACTCATACTGCTCCAACCACATCAGTGATAGCCTTCGATACCCTGCAGAATATCTTGGAATTTACCTATATTCCTCAGAAACCAATCAGCATACCGGCGACCGACCTTGCTCTCGGCGATATGAATCATATCCTAGACCATTATAAAGAAAGACTACAATGAGATTTGATGCCGAATAGCAGTTCATATCGTATACATCATATACCATATTAATCCAATAATTTTAATAGACATAAAGATACTGACCTGCTTGAGACAAAAATCAAGATCCGATGTCGGAACATATTCGCCTTCGAGTAAAGTTCCACTCGACCATCTCGTTTGACGCGATTTCTGCTTGAGAACCATTAGTTGTGTCCGCAGCTCTTCAGGCTCCAACTCGAGGAATGCGGCAAGCTTGTCAATGCCCATAGTAGTATATAGTTTCAAGAATGAACGCAAC
This sequence comes from Endogone sp. FLAS-F59071, assembly GCA_003990785.1. Lineage (NCBI taxonomy): Eukaryota > Fungi > Mucoromycota > Endogonomycetes > Endogonales > Endogonaceae > Endogone > Endogone sp. FLAS-F59071. The sequence goes on along the minus strand of RBNK01001222.1, from coordinate 2,965 downwards.
GTCGGGATCGTGATCTGATGACGAACGTCGTTCAAGAAGATCTTGGAGTGATGAATGTGCGGTTCCTAAAGGGAAATAAGAAAATCGTATTAATGCCAGCAAATGTAAACCCAACATATGTGGCCAAAAAGGAAAATATTGCGCAAAGTACTTACGCTATTCAGGTTTGCGGAATTGGGGTCATCAAAATTGGGGCCATTCGGAAGGATAAACTTCGGGCAAGCATAAAGGAATAAATCTTCAAAGGTAGGTAAACCTTCCTCACTTTATTGTATTGGCGAAATAAGGATATGAATGTATTATAATTAGGATTTCAATTTCCTTTAATGATAACGCTAAAACACCCGAAGATATATAACCCACCCCTTTTGCATTTTCGATAACTGCTCGCCGTATTTTTCTCGCAAATGTGTGTGGATGGCTTCGTCGAGGCGGGTAGGGCAGAGTGCGATGCAGACGGCCAATAAAGCATACATTTGATCACCTTTTTTCGCAATCTAGTATAATAATTTAGAGAAGGTTAATTGATTATATGATATATCATATTAAATATACAGATTTAGGGTGTACCTGATCATATTGATATGAGCGAGTGTGGTATTGCTTTGTCCGCTGGATGAAGACGAGGATATGAGAGAACGCTTTGATTGCATCTGCATATCGTCGCATCATCATGTAGGCGAAGCCAACGTAATAGTAAGTAGTGACATGACATGCAGTCACCCGAGCGAAGAGAGCCTGCAAGAATAAATGAAAAGGAAGTGTTAAAATGCAGCACTCGATCGTATATATCGATGTGACGTAAAAATTGTGAAACGCGAATATACACCTTCTTATTAAGTTCGATATTATCCATCATTTTCAATGCCAAAGTGTAATCACCAAGCAAACAATGAACCCGAAGCAAGCCAACGATAGAAAAATATCCTAACATTTTATACAACGGACGTGACCCGTACTCTCCAGCGGCCTCCTGCATATCACCACCGTGTTTAGAAACTAGTAATTGCTCTGTTATCCGTGACTTTTGTATAAGGGAATACAGGACGTTGAGGACACTGTAGCAGCTCCAGATCTGCAAGTTGTCACGCAGAAGCGCTATTTCCTCCTCGGACTTATTCTTCAGGCGGTTGCGGTAGTTGCAGAAAGACTGGAATTGGTAGATAAATTCGTCGATAATGTCCCATAGCCACTGGTTAGGAAGCTCGAGTGTAACTGGCCCCTCAGAGTCTACAGGATCAATATCGTCATAAAATACAATTTTGCATACGGTGAGGCAGGTAAGGAGACGTAGTAAATCAAACAATGTACCAAAATAAACTCCCAACAGCCTAAAAGGGTTGAGCTACTCACTGAGGATGTAGTTAAATAAATCACAATAGTTCTCATACGAGTGAAAGCGATGCTCAATCGTAGGTGTGAGACGAGAGTAAATGTGCCGATAGTAGAGTTCGCGGTACAGAGTTAAAAACACTAGATCTGTGAAATAAATAAATAATATAAGTAATTATATTTCTAGTGTGTTATTCCCAACGGAAAAAAAAAAAAAAAAAAAAAAAGAGAGAGAGAGAAATCAACAAGAATTGGGACAGAATAACATTACCATCATTTACAAGAGGAGCTATAATTTCCGGCTCAGGCCAGGTTGTTTTTGGAAAATACTTCTCCGTGAGCTTGTTAAACGAATTCTCGTATACACTGTGGAGTTCGTATACGTTGTTGTCTAAAATGTGGCGGTGAAAATGGCCGATAAAATTCCTTACAACGTCAGGAATCTGAGATCCCGCATTGGCATACTGTTGCTGCTGCAGCAAATGCTGCTGTTGCATGGTAGCTTTTGAAAAAGAAATGATTTAGCCAAATAATAGCTTTTTGATACATTGGAGTTGTGTAAGGTGGCGGGTGTAGGAAACATACCATCGTCAACATACTCTTCGTCAAGAGGATCCTCAGGGCGGTAGGGATCAGAAGTGACCAGCTCGATCTCGGCGGCGAGATCGTCCTCCTCGAAAGTGTCTTGGTACATGATTATGAGGTACCGTAGTGTTTTTTTTTTGGAATAATTTTAGCTAATGCTTTTGGCTATTAATGGCCAATGAAATTTAGTGGCCTCTACGGCCTCTCTTACACATCTTACACAGCAGCTTCACCTCTCTTAGCAGGTATATAATGTATGTGTTTTGCCTAAACAATATATCAGGAAAATTTAAATAATATCAAATAGTTTATAATATTATTACTAAGATCTATAACAAAAAGCTATAAACTTAAATGCTAGTTATAAACTTGTTTTTGATAAATAGTATACAAACCTAGAATAGTATAGTAAAAGATAAACTATAAACTCTAGTTATAAACTATAAACTAAAAAATATTTTTCTAATACAAAGTAACCTTAAATATAATAAAAGTAAGTTTCTATATATAAAGTTATAAGTTCTATAAAGATTTTAACATTTATAGCAGATTGTATATAAGGAAGTAACTTAATTAATAAAGCTTAAAGATATAAGTTTTAATAGCTTATAATTAAAAGTGCAATACTTTTAATAATATAATATTAGGAAAATAGTTTTATAGTTTATAAATAGTATTTACTAAGAGTTATAAATAAGTATAAATATTAGTTATAAATTATAAACTGTTTTTAATAAACTTATCAAAATAGTCTACAAACAGTATACAAATAGTTCTAAAACATATAAACAATATACAAACAGCTTTAAAACAATATTGTAAAAATAATAAACAGTTCAAAATAGCCTATAAGTATAAATGTTAGTTATAGATTATAAACTAAAAGTATTTTTCTAATAAAGTTTTAAAGTTCTTTTTCTAGATTCTTTATTATAAAAAATGATAATATTATTTAATAGTAGATAATTAATATATATATATATATATATTTTTTTTTTTTAAAAATAATAAATTATATTTTTTTTTTTTTTTTTTTTTTTTTTTTTTT
>RBNK01001221.1:0-16802 GCA_003990785.1 Endogone sp. FLAS-F59071 | reverse complement strand
GATTTATACAAGTGCAAAAATGCCCCGATTCAACAATGACGAATACCTCCAAAGCCGAGTCATCGAAGCATACCGAGCCTTAGAAGATCCTCCATCTGAACTATTACCTGAGGAAGGATCTGCCCTACGAAGGACTCAAATAATAATGAAAAATATCGACATTGCTCAGAAATGACAAACACAAGACGAATTTCAGGCCTACTACAAGATCACCAGGATCTGGGAAGAAGATCTCAAACATGTATGGGACCAATGACATGCAGAGGTATGCAAACGAGCACTACATCAAGGGATTCCCCTCCAATCTCAAAGGATTGCCCTCCGAATTTACGGACTCTTCCAGTTTCGGCCAGCCGCCTTGAAAAGACTTACCAAAATTGGACCATCCGCATTTCACCAACTGTCTCAAAATGCCTTTGAGGAACTTAAAGAAGAAATCCGTGTATTACAAAGAGATTTCAACCAATTGAAACAGTTCCTTGATTTGTGAAACCTTTTAACCATCTTAAACCTTTTAACCGTCTTAAATCTTTAACCGTCTTAAATCCATAACTTATATAACTCGTTATATCACATAAATTCACAACTAGTTTATATTTTGAATAGCCAATAGTTTTGAGAGTAGTAACAGGGCAGCTACTCGTATAGCACCTCTTCAAAACTGTATAAATATCCCCCCTTTATTTCCATTCAATAAATCTTTGCCTGAGCTTGAGCCCAATACAAGTCTAATAATCCTAACGCAACTGGTGAAGAAAGTATTGCTTAGTGAATTCAAGCCGAGAAATAACCTTTTTGACATCCAACAGATAATTGATTGCTGATACACATCCGAAGGGACTAATATTCCCTAGCGCCTCTAAACATACACTTTAATATTTTCGTAGTATTATTCCTCTACAACCCCTATTTTCCACTTTGGTTTTACCTACAGTACGGATTTTAGCCCAGCTACTGGTTCCCGATTGAGCCCCCTATCTCCTTCATACTTAGCCTATTCCAGAGTCTCATTCTTACAATACCATCAACACTATGGATGCTATCAACACTGTGGATACCATCAACACTGTGGATACTATCAATACTGTGGATACCATCAATACTGTAGATAGCATAAACACTACTGATATCAAAGATTTAACTTATATTATTAGGCTTATACTATAATAAGCTTTTAGAAATTTGTATAAATATCCCTTAATTCTTTATTCAATAAACTTTAGTTCAATAGCAGTACATACTCAAGATCTCTTTAAGAGCTAAAGATCTCACCCTCTTCTACACATATCAAAAAAGTGCTAATAAGACTATAAGTCTGAAAATCATAATTAATATTCTAATAAAGAAACAAAGTACTTTCGATACCTTAGAAACCTTGTGATATACTCAGAGATTCCTAAGTCCAATGTAGATTAGTATTATCAAACACTTTCTTACAGGTGGTTTAGAAGAAATCCTCTTATACTAGCTAAAGTGGAAGCTGTCATCAAATTCAAATAACCTATAAACTGAATAGAGATATATACCTTCTTGAAACTAGCTTTATACTACCAATGATACATATGAAATTTTACAAGTCTAGCTGAACCCTTATATATAACCTTGACAAAAAGCTATAATTAGACAGAAATCGATAAAGAATAAAGTGAACTTGAGCAAGAGGTACTCAATATATTGAAGAAGGCTTTGGCAACTGCTCTCATACTAGTAAAACCAAACTGGACTAAGCTTTTCAAGCTGTATATAGATGTACATAAGTATAATAGAAGTAGGCATAATTCTTTTGCAAGATAATATTAAAGGCCTAGAATAAGTAATTTGTTATATAAGCTAAGGAACTCACAGTGCTGAAAAGAATTATAAATTAACTAAATTGGAGTGCCTTGCAGTTATATGAGTAGTTAAGTAGTTTGGATATTACCTTATTAGATGATATTTTGACGTTATTATAGATTATTTAGTGCTTAAATAGTTATTCAACACACCTGATCTAAGTGGAATGTATATATATTAGATTATAACACTTTAAGAATATGACTTCACAGTGAAATTCAGAAAAGAAAAGATAAACTAAAATACTGATGTATTTAGCAGAATACTATTATTAGATACCCAAGGCAGAGCATAGTAATGAATACAACTCTATACTATAATCTGGTAATTTGGTTAATGAGGAGAGAAATTAGAGAAGATATGGAGGATTGGACAAAAAACATTTTATTAACTGCAGACAGATAGTATGAAATCCAGAATAATTTATTATATTATAAAAAGGAGGAGCACATTATTCTAGTAATTCAGAAGAAGGATATATCAAATATTTTATTATTAGTATATAATTATCTGTTATCTGGATATGTAGGCTAGAACAATACTTTATATACTTAGAAACACAGCATAGTGGGCTGGAATATAAGATGATATAATCAACTTTGTATGAAACTGTAATATATACCAGAAGTAAATAAGAGCAAAAGATATATCTTAAGCCACTTCTGCAACTATCAAGACTAAGTTATTTTTGCACATCAGGATAGATGTTATGGAACTCATGCCAGTAATATTAATAGAAAAAAGATATATCATTTTAGTAGTTGATTTCTTTACAAAATATCTGGAGGTAATAGCAGTTAAAGATATAGATATATAAACAGTAGTCAAGTTCTTATATACTGACAATATCTGCAGGTATAGAGTACTGAAGAAAATAACCAGTGACCAAGACATGGAGTTTCTGAATAAGTTAATTAGAGAACTTGAGCATACTTATTATATCAAGTATATCTGAACAATATTATATTACTTATAAGAAAATAGTTAAACTGAGTATACTAATCAGATAGTCAAGAATGTTCTAGCAAAGATTATTGATTAAGAAGCATCATAGAATCATTATCTTAATAATACCCTTTTTGCAGTTCGAATCATTTGACAGGTATCAACAAAGTTCAGCTCCTTTGAACTTATATATAGAAGATTGCCAAACTGAGAGTTTCACTATCTAGAAAAAGATATCAGAATATATAATAATTACTTATAGGCTTATATTATATAAGATATCAGTAGATTACAATTAATCTGAAAGAAGGTATCTATGTTTATTAATAAGGTGCAGAAGAGATAATGGACAAATCAAAATAGGAAGATAAATATTGTTAAAGTTTTAATCTCCGAATGTGTTTTTGAAGTAAAGAGTGCACTGGCTCATAAAGCCAAATATTGTAACAGAACATTTTGTGATGATATACAATTTGATCATGTGAAATCACAGTCATGTGACTTGAAGCGTTGCTGTGACTTGAAGTATTGCTGAGACTTGTAGTGTTACTGAGATCTGCAATCACACTATAATCTAAAATAGTATTTCGATCTGATATATTATTTCGTTGCCCAATTACATTATAACCTGATATATCATTTTATTATATTTTAGCCAATCAATTTGTATCTTATATTTAGCCGAGTCAATCAGAAATTCAAGTAGTAACCTGGGTAGCTGCCTGTATAGCACCTTGTAATTTCTTATAAATACCCCGCTCACAATTATCAATAAAATTTAGACTACAACAAGCTAAGGAAGCTTACAACAGACAACCCAAGGGATACTGAAGCCTTACTCAAGGAGTAAGTAATTAGATAGTTTCGAGATTTTAACAGATACACTTTATTCGATTGATTACACATAATTCTTGCTAGTTAACATCTACATCAACATCCTTCTTAAAATGCTACCGCATAACCCACTAAGACCCCTAAAAACATATTTTCTGCACTTGCTCAACTCTGAGTATTTCGCCATTAATATATTTTAGTCCGTCACAATTGGTGCTGACTGGCAGGAAATCAATCGACACCTCGACCGATTTGTTACCTATATTGCATAACCGAACTTGCCGAAACCCATAGTAGAAGACAAAAGCAAGAATAGCACTATCACCGCCACCGCCTGTATTATTACAACTACCTAGGAGAAGACCTCAAGAGAATGAAGAAACCATGGCAGACAGACTACCTACCTTTTACGAATATACTAAGAAATATGTTCAGGAATTCCTAGATGATTTGGAAAGCTACTTCGCAGCCAAAGGAATGGTCAGCACCCGATGGTTACCTATCCTGGTCGCCCAACTTAGAGGACCTGCAAGAGAAGCCTACTGTATAGCCCTAACAGATGCAACAGCCACTGAACTAGGAGGATTAATCCTTGCAGCCATAGCAGCAGCTGGAAATATACCCACCGCTGCAGCATTAGCCACTGCTTATTGGGATGTTACAAGAGCCTGGTTAGAAGAGAAGTATTTTACCGAACAGAAGCGAGAATCAATCAAGGAACAGCTATTCAACATAAAGATGTCAATCAATCAATGCCCGGAAGACTGGGTTACCACCATCGATCAGTACATGCAACTCTATGGAGAAACCAGCCTGGTTGTACGAGAAATGGTGTTCATGAATAGCTTACCTGCAGATCTCCAACATCATATCAAGAGGTTTGGCCCTCGAAGAATGGAAGAGAAAGTCAGGATAGTACAGGCCTTTTGGGACACCAAAGCAGGACATTCGGCATCCCTATATGATAAGTTACTACAAGACTTACACAGGAAATTCAGCACTGGAATACCTATAGTTCAAATGGTATCTGCATCAGCCAAACCACCTGAGAAGGATACTATTAAACCAACAGTCATAGTAAAAACAGGAAAGACAACTCATGAGGATGAAATGGAGAAGATTACTAAGATGTTCTCAGAAATGACAGCACATATAGCCGATCTTAAAGCCAAGGTGATCCACCAGAATAGGCAGCTGAGAGGAACCTTCATCACTAAAGAACATAACAAGACCAAGATAAATTGCTTTCTCTGTGGGAGATGTGGTCACTTTGCCAAAAATTGCCAAACTAGAAGTTGGAAGGAAGAACGAGAGAGAGAAGAAGTAAAGAAGGCCAACCATGCCAACGTAGTGTAAGAAATCGAAGAAGAAGATGAAGAATTTAGCGAAGAATACCTGGAAGCCTACCCTGTCAAAGCAGTCAGCCGCACTACCACTAGGAAGACTCCCTATCCAAGAAAGAAGCTGACCCAGGAACCTGAGGTTGTCATCAAGAAGCCTAAGAAGCCAACACAGAGACAACAGTTGAATGAGGATCAATGGGACAAAGCCTTCAAACAAATAATGCAACCTGGTGAGACAGTTACTTCAACCATCAGAGATGAAGAAATGATGGATCAGAAAGAAAACAAGGAGAAGAAGCCTAGGAGGGTTAGAGAATTTGAATATGACCCATAGTAAGATATTGCCAGTCAAAAGGCCAACATTACCTTCAAACAACTCTTCTAGATTACACTATCGACAAAGTAAAAGGTGAAGATGCAGATTACCAAAACCAAACCAACCATCCGATTCGAGGAAGTTAACACTACCGAAGAACAAGAGGAGCAAACCTATACCTCATCCATCTATGTACAATACAACATTGGAGGATTAGCATGCTCAGTTATTATTGACACTGGAGCAGGAGTTAGCATCATTGCCAAACATTTCCTAGACCACTTGAGATGAGATATTGATGAACCCACTACCTCTACCTTGGTCATTGCAAGTAGAAAAAGCAATGTACCTCTAGGAGTACTCAGAGAAGTGCTAGTCCAGTTCGGAACAGAAATCATACCTGTCAGAATGGTGGTCACCGATGCACAATCCTACAATGCTGTCTTAGGCAACAGCTGGCTGAAGAAAGCTAAAGCCAGAATTGACCTGGATGTACAAAGGCTAATCTTCGTCAACCATGGAAGAAAGTTCAGCATACCTCTGGATATTCAGAAAGGAGTAGTACCAAAACTTACCCAGAGACCAGAAGATGAGAGTGACACAGATGAAGAAATAATCCCTGGACAGGCGCACCTCAACTTGGCAGAAGAAGAAGAAGCAAATGTAGTAATCCATAGTGAATACTACCACCTGATGCCTCTGGAGAAGAACCAGTTGATTGAATACAATATGAGAAACACTAGATGCCCATTCTGTGAGTAATGCATCTATTGCGCTGAGATGATGTGCACTTGTAATGATACAAAGTTGATACCCTACCAGGATACTTTGGAGATACACTTACCGACGGAGAAGAAGATCAAGAAACGAAGATTATCACAGACCCGCCAAAGGACTCCACCCTCAATGAATCATGGACCATATGATGGAAGGAACCCTCATCCATTTGCAGACAATACTGGAGAAGTATGGGACTGCTTTTGGATAAATATTAGACATATCGGCAAAGGACGTCTCTGGGGAAATTGCAACATTTACCTGCAAGGATATTACTGGGATGAAGTTAACCCCTATGACCTCTGGGAATGTGAAAACTGGGTCAGATATCCAGACGAACCATATAACATCAATTACCACAGGACTTGAAAGGAATATTATGACCAAAAACAAGAACAGACGATACCTGAAGAGAATGAAAATAAGGAAGTACCTGAGGAATGGAGCAATGAAGTTTATACCACTCAGACAACCATCGAAGTCAGAGCTCTGTTCCAGGAAGATGACGAAGACAATGGACCTACCCTAATTGAAGAAAGCGACTCAGACTTAGAAGAAGAAATCATCATACTTGAAGAAATAATTCACCCCAATGAATGCATCAGCATGTGTTATTGGTAGTGGAAGGACTTATAGCAGAACCTACCTCAGGACACAACTCATGAACAGTGGAAGGAACCAAATATCCCCACCTTTGAAGAAGTATTTACAGTTGAAGAAAAGGATACAGCAACTCGAGTTAAGAAACTGAAGGAAAGTACAATCATACCAAAGAGAAAAACTGAAGGAGCTACAGGATATGACCTGTATGCAGATGAAGACTACACTCTAGAACTGAAATCATCAGCCTTCATAAAAACTGGAATTGCTATCGCCCTACCACCCAGACAGTGTGTGCAAGTATGGGTAAGAAGTGGACTCTACCGCAACTCTGGAATAGGAGCATTCCCTGGATTAATAGATGAAGACTATAGAGGAGAAATCGAGGTTAGACTAGTTAACTATAACCACAGTCAATTCAAAGTATACCAAGGTGATTGAATTGCTCAGATGGTGATCATCAAATGCAAACAACAACCTTTAAAGGAAGTGGAAAACTTAGAAGAAACATGACGTGGAAGGAAAGGATTTGGATCGACTGGACAGGCAAATGTGATAATGGAAAGACTAGACAACTAGAAAAATGCCAAGAAGCACATCTACTCCCTCAATGAAAACCTGTTGCCAAATCAGAAGAAACAGTTATAAGACCTACTGAAGGAGTATAAGGATATCATTGCGATCAGTTTCAAGGACCTACCAGACCAAGCCTTCTTCACTCACCATATCGACACAGGAGATGCCAAACTGATCAAACAGGCACCCTACAGATTACCAGCCAACTATCATGACTTTGTACGAAAGTATGTTCAAGAGCTATTAGAGTCAGGAGTGATTGTACGATCAAAGAGCCCTTGGGCATCACCTATCAGCATAGTACTGACAGAGAATGGTTATCAACTATCGCAAATTGAACTCAGTCATCAAGAAGCATGTATATCTGATCCCGCACTCAGAAGACTTATAAAACATGTTGAAAAAGACGCAAATCTATTCAACCTTGGACCTATGGGCAGGATATAACTAAATCGGAATAATGCCCGAAGCACAGGAAAAATCAGCATTTGTAACACCATTCGGATAGTACGAATTTACAAGAATGTCTTTTGGACTTTGCAATGTACCTGCCACCTTCCAGGATGCAATGAACAAGATTTTCTATGATTTGATTGGACATGGAGTGATTGTATATATTGACAACATTAACATTTACGTAGAGAACTTCGCAGAACACATGGTGATCCTGAAGGAAGTATTTGAATGACTCAGAAAACATGGACTAAGGATTAAGCCAACAAAATGCTACTTTGGACAGAAGAAAATTGAATACCTCGGATTTATAATTGATGGAGAAGAAATCTACCTGGACCCAAAGAAGACTGAAATCATCAAGGCCTTTCCAACTCCGCAAGATAAGATGGCCTTACAAGGATTCTTTGGACTGGTCCAGTTCTATAAAAGGTTTATCCCTGGTTACTCTGAAATTGCTGCACCCCTGCACATGTTGCAAAGAAAAGGAAGAGCATGGGAATGGACATCAGCCGCACAAACAGCCTTCAACCTGATCAAGGAAGCACTTACCCATGCACCAGTTATGGCAAGACTGGATCTCACAAAAGTATTCAAGTTGTATATGGATGCATCGTCATTTGGACTCAGAGCAATCCTGGTGCAAGATGACAAAGATGGAGAGCATGTGATTGCTTATGCAGGACGAGCCACCCATGGAGCAGAACCTTCCTATGGAGCCACCCAACTAGAATGCATAGCAGTCATTTGGGCTATACAACACTTCCGCCACTTCCTGATTAGAAAACAGTTCACCCTGATAACAGACCACTCAGCCCTCAAATGGCTTTGGAACAAACTGAATCTGACAGGAATGTATGCATGATGGCTAGCTATACTGCAGAAGTATGACTTCATGACGCAATATAGAAAAGGATGGAATTATCAGAATGTAGACACCCTTTCATGCCTACCCCAATTTATCTGAGATCGACACCCCGAACCAAAAAGAATATATCTACCCAATGAACACTGAACTCTATAATGAATATTTGGATTACCTCAGTAACTTAACCTTTACTGAGATGACAAATGAAAATGATTAATGGCTTATATAGACAATGGCACTTAACTATTTTATCAAGAATAATATACTTTACTGATAATACAGAGGACAGACACGACTTATAGTTTCTGAATACAAAAAGCATATAGTTCTTTAGGCCTCTTATAACCATCAGCTGGCAGGATACATGGGCATAGATAACACATATCAACGATTATCAAAAAAATATTATTGGAAGAACATGTACGAAGACATTAGAGAATATATTAGGAGATGCAACACTTGCCAGAAGAGGCACCGAGGAAAGAAATTCGAGACCTTACAACTGATTGTACCTGGAGGACCCTTCGAACATATTGGAATAGACATTGTTGGACTGCTACCAAGAACACTTAGAGGAAATCGATATATCATAGTAGCAGTAGATTACCTGACCAAGTACCTCAAAGCAAGAGCCTTGCCCCTTACAGATACCCTTAATATTGTACTTTTTATCTATAAAGATATTATCTGCCGCCATGGAATACCTTATGAAATGACCTCCGATCAAGGAACTGAATTTGTTAATGAATTCATACAGATATTGACACAACACTTTGGGATCCATCAGATAAAGACTACTGCCTACCACCCCCAAGGAAATAGACTCACTGAACAGATGAATCAAACCATCAAGAACATGATTGCTAAAGTAGTACAATCACAAGGAGAAGATTGGAACTTGTACCTACCTTCCGCCTTATTTGCACTACGAACAATGAAATAAGAGATAATAAAGTTCACCCCTTTTAAGCTCGCTTATGGAAGAAAAGCTCATCAGCTAGTAGACCAAGTAATGACCACCCTGGAACTCAGCCACACCTCCTGGGAAATGCAAATTGAGCATCATGTGACAAAGGAAATCCAAGAATTACACAGTGTCCGAAACAAGGCGAGAGAATTTATTGCCATTGCACAAGATCGACAAAAGAAGAATTACGACAAGGAACACAAGGAAACCAAAAGATTGAAGATTGGTGACTAAGTCTTACTATACCGGAATATAGTAGAGTCCTCATGGTCAGCAAAATTGGACCCAAAATGGGAAGGACTATACTATATTGCAAGTATAAAAGGAACTACGTATCAGTTACGAAAAATGACAGGAACGATCTTACCCTATACTGTTCACCGAAACTGCCTCAAGAAATATCATGCCCCAATAGAACAGCTTCCATGAAGTCCAAGTCAGCCTGATCGAGGCCTACTGACATATAGAACCTCTAGAAGACCTTGAGGAGATAGAAGGATCGACCTTACAGAAGATCCGATTGATTGTACACAACATTCAAAGGAAGCAATACCTAGTATGAATCAATGAATGGAAGGAATACTACCGAATCGCACAACTCTGGGATGAAGAAGTTGAACATATCTGGAACCGAAAGGATAGGGAAATCTGTCAACGAGCCCTCAAAGGAGCACTCCCTGCCTATGCTACAAAAATAGCTAATCAGATTTATCAACTATTCAAGCACAAGCCTAGTGCTTTGAATCACTTTCAGTGCAGTACACACCAACTACATCAACTGACACAGAATGACATGAAGGAGCTAGAGAAAGAAGTAAAGCAGTTATAAAGAGATTTCTCTGAGTTAGAACTATACCTTGAAGTCTAACTCACAGAAAGGAAGGAGATGTGATGGAACATTTTGTGACAACATACAATTTGATCATGTGAAATCACAGTCATATGACTTGAAGCGTTGCTGTGACTTGAAGCGTTGCTGAGATTTGTAGTGTTACTAAGATCTGCAATCACACTATAACCTAAAATAGTATTTTGATCTGATATATTATTTCGTCGCTCAATTATATTATAACCTGATATATCATTTTATTATATTTTAGCCAATCAATTTGTATCTTATATTTAGCCAAGCCAATCAGAAATTCAAGTAGTAACCTGGGTAGCTACCTGTATAGCACCTTGTAATTTCTTATAAATACCCCACTCACAATTATCAATAAAATTCGGACTATAACAAGCTAAGGAAGCTTACAACAGATAACCCAAGAGATACTGAAGCCTTACTCAAGAAGTAAGCAATTGAATAGTTTCGAGATTCTAACAGATACACTTTATTTGATTGATCACACATAATTCTTGCTAGTTAACACCTACATCGACACCCTTCTTAAAACGCTACCACATAACCCGCTAAGACCCCTAAAAACATATTTTCTGCACCTGCTCAACTCCGAGTATTTCACCATTAATATATTTTAGTCCGTCACAATATGTATGTATTTATTAATACTAATATATGATTGGTTGATACAGACAAAGATTATCTAAGCTATAATCGAGTGACATACCATCGATCATTGATAGGAGAGAGAGAGATATAATAAGCTAATAATTTCAACACTCCCCCTGCTTGACATATCTTGATAAATAAAAAAAATAAAATGTTTAACTGCACATCACGAATGGCATCCATGAAGTACATTTACTGCAAATAACTATATGTAAAATACTACTTGAGTGATAAGAATGACATGATAAGGGAAATAAAAGTTTTTTAAAAGAGAAAGGTTAGTTACGTAAGCCCATTTTTGTGATCAACATTTCAAGTCTGGGTCGCACAAGTGGCTTAGTTAATGCATCAGCAATCATTTCATCTGTTGCCATGTAAATGATATCTATCACCTTTGATTCAACTTTCTCTTGAATAAAGTGGTGCTGAATGTCAATATGCTTTAATTGAGTATAATTAATTGGGTTTTTGGTGAGGGCAATTGCTGATTGGTTGTCTTCAAATAAGGTTGTTGCACAATTCTGTAAATATCCTAGCTCATCTAATAGGGTACATAGCCAAATGGCTTCTCTCATCACATATGCTAATGCTATATATTCTGCTTCAGTTGATAATAGGGCAACGGTTGGTTGGTGCTTGCTTGACTAGCTGATAGCTCCCCCTGATAGGTTGAAAATATAGCCTATGGTTGATCATTATGTATTAATGTCTTCTCTCCAGTTAGCATCACTGAAACCAATCAGCTTTAGATTCTGATTGTATTCAAGGCACAGCTTATAATTGGCTATTCCTTTAATATATCTTAATAATCATTTGAGGGTATGGTGATGTTCTTGCATTGGATTGGCTGAAAATTGACTGATGATGCTAACAGCAGCAGCTAGATCAGGTCTCATCCCAATCATTAGGTATATTATGCTACCAATCATTTATCTGAATAGATTTTGGTCTGTGGATTTTCCCCCTTCAGCTTTGAGTTGAATAGATGGATCAAGGGGTGTACTGATTGGCTTGGCATCCATCATGTTAAACCTTATAATGATTTGATTAGCAAAGTGACTTTGATCAATTGTGATTGTGTATGTTTTTCGATCGCGCATAACTTGAATACCCAGAAAATATTTAATTTCACCACAGTCCATCATATCAAATATGTTGCTAAGCTCTACCTTGAATTTGTTCATCATTTCCATAGAATCAACCAGAATTAGTAGATCATCAACATATATGGCAATAATTATCAGCAATTGATTATCTTGTCTTCTTCTTAGATAAATGCTGTGATCTGATTGTAGTATTATAAAATTTGATTGGCTGAGGTAGTTGTCAATCTTCTGATTCCATATACAAGGTGATTGTTTTAGTCTATACAATAATTGATTGAGCTTATACACAGCTCTCGGTGATAGCTCTGATTGGTCAATTCCTTCAAGTACCATCATATAGATCTCCTCATCAAGATTGCTATTCAGGAATGCAGTTTTTACATCCATTTGGTGAATTTCTAAGTTTAGGGTTGCACTAATCGATAAAAGTGCCCTGATCGATGTGAATTTTACCACAGGAGCAAATGTTTCATCATAATCAATTCCTTGCTATTGTGAATATCTCTTGGCAACTAATCTTGCCTTGTACCTGGCAACCGATCTATTAGTGTTGAGCTTCTTTTTAAATACCCATCTACATCCAATCGGCTTGCATCCTACAGGCACCTCAGATACAATCGTCTATGTGTCATTATTCTTAAGTGATTTAAGCTCTTGATTGATCGCTTCCTACTAAAGCCTTGCATCAGGCAGGGAAATTGCTTCCTTGTAGGTCATTGGGTCATCGGTCAATTCAATTAAATTAGCTTCTGGCATATAATCTTGCCAAATTTGTAGGGCTTCAGTGTCTATCAATTATTCAATTAGCTCCCAGATGTTGTCATCATTATTATCATAGCCTAGCCATTTTACCAGATATTGCCTT
This sequence comes from Endogone sp. FLAS-F59071, assembly GCA_003990785.1. Lineage (NCBI taxonomy): Eukaryota > Fungi > Mucoromycota > Endogonomycetes > Endogonales > Endogonaceae > Endogone > Endogone sp. FLAS-F59071. Next base: position 3,809 of record RBNK01001221.1, on the reverse strand, counting down.
TTTTCATTAATCTTGCATTCTCCAATAATCACTTCAATGACATATTCTTAATCTTCTGGGTTGATGATTGTTAGGGATTTTAATATAATAGATTTATCAAATATGATATCGCGGCTGAACTCTATCTTCCTATTGGTTAGATCCCAGAGCCTGTAGGCCTTCTTTTCGTTATGATAGCTAATCATTTTAAGCTTTTTGGATCGGGATGCCAGTTTCGATCTTTTTCTTTGCAAATATACATATATGCATCAGCCTATATGATGCATAAGTTACTGATATCAGGCTTGTGACTATGCCATAATTCAAATGGTGAAGCACTCTCCTTATTGGCTTGTATTGGTAATCAGTTATATAATGTGACAGACTAAAATATATTAACAGTGAAATACTCGAAGTTGAGCAGGTGCAGAAAATATGTTTTAGGAGTCTTAGCGGGTTATGCGGTAGTAGCTTTGAAGGGGGTGACTAGCAGGAAAGTATATTATATAGTAATAAGCTTTGTCACAAATAAACTTCTCTTGTTTTAAGTCCCTTGACTCTCTCTAACTATTGCTTAGTCCCAGACTAAGGCTTCAGTATCCCTTGGGTTGTCTGTAAGAAGCTTCCTTAGCTTATTGTAGTCCGAATTTTATTGATAATTGCGAGCAGAGTATTTATAAGAAATTACAAGGTGCTATATAGGCAGCTACCCAGGTTACTACTTGAATTTCTGATTGGCTTGGCTAAATATAAGGTACAAATTGATTGGCTAAAATATAATAAAATGATATATCAGGTTATAATGTAATTGGGTAATGAAATAATATATCAGATCAAAATACTATTTTAGGTTATAGTGTGATTGTGGATCTCAGTAATGCTTCAAGTCTCAGCAATGCTTTAGGTCTCAGCATTATTGCAAGTCACATGACTTGTGATCTCACATAATCAAATCGTATATTGTCACAAAATGTTCCGTCTCATCTCCTTCCTTTCTACAAGTTAGACTTCAAGGTATAGTTCTAACTTAGAGAAATCTCTTTGTAACTGTTTTACCTCTTCCTCTAGCTCCTTCATATCATTCTGTGTCAGTTGATTTAGTTGGTGCATACTGCATTGAAAGTGATTCAAAGCACTAGGCTTGTACTTGAATAGTTGATAAATCCGATCAGCCATTTTTGCAGCATAGGCAGAGAGTACTCCTTTGAGGGCTCGTTGACAGATTTCCCTATTCTTTTAGTTCCAGATATGTTCAACTTTTTCATCCCAGAGTTGTGCAATTTGGTAGTATTCCTTCCATTCATTGATTCATACCAGGTGTTGCCTCCTTTGAATGTTGCGTACAATTGATCGGGTCTTCTGTAAGGTCGATTCTTCTATCTCCTCAAGGTCTTCCAGAGGTTCTACATATTGGTAGGCCTCGATCAGGCTGACTCAGACTTCATGGAAGTTGTTCCATTGGGGCATGATATTTCTTGAGGCAGTTTCGGTAGATAGTATAGGGTAAGATTGTTTCTGTCATTTTTTGTTACTGATATATAGTTCCTTTTATACTAGCAATATAGTATGGTCCTTCCCATTTTAGGTCTAATTTTGCTGACCAGGAGGACTCTACTATATTTCAGTATAATAAAACTTGGTCACCAATCTTCAATCTCTTGGTTTCCTTATATTCCTTGTCGTAATTCTTCTTTTATCGATCTTGTGCAATGGCAATAAATTCTCTTGCCTTGTTTCGGACATTGTGTAATTCTTGAATTTCCTTTGTCACACGATGCTTGATTTGTGTTTCCCAGGAGGTATGGCTGGGTTCCGGGGTGGTCATTACTTGGTCTACCAGCTGATGAGCTTTTCTTCCATAAGCGAGCTCAAAAGAGGTGAACTTTGTTATCTCTTGTTTCATTGTTCATAGTGCAAATAAGGTGGAAGGTAGGTACAAGTCCTAATCTCCTCCTTGTGATTGTACTACTTTAGCAATCATGTTTTTGATGGTTTGATTCGTCCATTCAGTAAGTCCATTTCCTTGGGGATGGTAGGCAGTAGTCTTTATTTGGCAGATTCCGAAGTGTTGCATCAATATCTGCATGAATTTATTAACAAATTCAGTTCCTTGATCAGAGGTCATTTTATAAGGTATTCCATGGCGGCAGATAATGTCTTCATAGATAAAAGGTACAATATTAAGGGCATCTGCAAGAGGCAAGGCTCTTGCTTCGGCATACTTGGTCAGATAATCTACTGCTACTACAATATATCGATTCCCTCTGAGTGTTCTTGGCAGCGGTCCAACAATGTCTATTCCAATATGTTTAAAGGGTCCTCCAGGTACAATCGGTTGTAAGATCTCGACTTCCTTTCCTCGATGCCTCTTCTGGCAAGTGTCGCATCTCCTGATATATTCTCTAATATCTTCATACATGTTCTTCCAATAATATTTTTCTGATAGTCGTTGATATGTGTTGTCTACGCCCATGTATCCTACCAGCTGATGGTCATGAGAGGCCTGAAGAACCATCTGCTTTTTATGTTCAGGAACTACAAGTCATGTCTGTCCTCTGTATCATCAGTAAAGTATATTATTCTTGATAAAATAGTTGAGTGCTGTTGTCCATATAAACCGTTGATCATTTTCGTTTGTCATCCCAGTAAAGGTTAGGTTACTGAGGTAATCCAAATATCCATTATAGAGTTCAGTATTCATTGGGTAGGTATATTCTTTTTAGTTCGGGGTGTCGATCTCGGATAAATTGGGGTAGGCATAAGAGGGTATCCACATTCTGATGATTCTGTCCTTTTTTGTATTGCATTATAAAGTCATATTCCTGCAATATGGCTAGCCATTGTGCATACATTCCTGTTAGATTTAGCTTATTCCAAAGCCATTTGAGAGCTGAGTGGTCTGTTATCAGGGTGAACTGTTTTCCAATCAGAAAGTGGCGGAAGTATTGTATAGCTCAAACGACTGCTATGCATTCCAGCTGAGTGGCTCTGTAGGAGGGTTCTGCTCCATAGGTAGCTCATTTTGCATAAGCAATCACATGTTCTCTGTCTTTGTTATCTTGCGCCAAGATTGCTCCAAGTCCGAATGACGATGCATCTGTATACAACTTGAATACTTTTGTGAGATCTGGTCTTGCCATAACTGGTGCATAGGTAAGTGCTTCCTTGATCAGTGTAAGAGTGATATATATATAAAGGCAGCAACAAACACTTACAGACACATAACAAACAATTATGCCCCGATTCAACAATGACGAATACCTCCGTAGCCGAGTCATTGAAGCATACCGAGCCTTAGAAGACCCTCCATCTGAACTACTACCTGAGGAAGGATCTGCCCTACGAAGGACTCAAATAATAATGAAAAACATCGACATTGCTCAGAAACGATAAATACAAGACGAATTTCAGACTTACTATAAGATTGCTAGGATCTGGGAAGAAGATCTCGAACATGTATGGGACCGACGACATGTAGAAGCATGCAAACGAGCACTACATCAAGGAATCCCACTCCAATCCCAAAGGATTGCCCTCCGGATTTACGGACTCTTCCAGTTCCGACCAGCCGCCTTAAAAAGACTTACCAGAATCGGACCATCCGCATTTCACCAACTATCTCAAATTGCCTTTGAGGAACTTAAAGAAGAAATCCATGTAATACAAAGAGATTTCGACCAATTGGAACAGTTCCTTGATTTGTGAAACCTTTTAACCGTCTTAAATCTTTTAACTGTCTTAAATCTTTAACCGTCTTAAATCCATAACTTATATAACTCGTTATATCACATAAATTCATAATTAGTTTATATTTTGAATAGCCAATAGTT
>RBNK01001220.1:0-16803 GCA_003990785.1 Endogone sp. FLAS-F59071 | reverse complement strand
ATATACGCGTCAGCCCATATGACGCGCAAGTTACTGATATCAGGCTTGTGACCATGCCATAATTCAAATGGTGAAGCACTCTTCTTATTGGCTCGCGTTGGCAATCGGTTGCGTAAATATGTAGCACTTGCGGCAAGTTCTGCCCAAAGTTCGTCAGGTATGCCGGCAGTAATTTTAACTGCCTGGATTGACTCCATCAATGTCCGGTTATATCGTTCGGCTACACCGTTTTGTTGCGGCGTGTCCGGTGTCATCATTTCGTGATGAATTTCGTGTTTGATTAAAAATTCGCGCATCTCGGTGTTTACATACTCTCCTCCTCCATCTGATCGGAGAATCTTGAGTTTTCGGCCCAATTGCATCTCGGCGAAAGCCTTGAATGTCCGGAATCGATCAAATGTATCACTTTTGTTGTCAATAAAATATGTTGTGACGTAGCGAGTGGTGTCATCGATGAAAGTTAATATATATTTTGCTCCGTTGACTGATGGCGTGGGCATCGGCCCGCACAGATCTGTGTGCACCCTTCCGATAGGCTCCATCAATCGATTTTTCGCATGTCCGAATGGCTTGCGGTGCGACTTTGCGTGTTCACACCCAGCACATATTTCGATTTGTCCGGTTGACAGCCGCACATCTCCGAGCCCTGTGACAAATTTGTTAATTGATTGCAGAGTATTTTGGCCCAGATGGCCTAGTCGGTGATGCCATAATATATAGTCATCGATCTTGGAATCAGCGATGTTTGCAATCTTGGAATCGGCTATGTTGGAATCGGCGATGCTTGCTCCTAGCTCTAGCTCTAGTGATGTCAATAAATGAAATAGGTCGCCATCGGCTTGTCTGATTTTAATTTCTTCGTGATCCGCGCTAATTTTAATTACTGATCTGTCGCTCTTGAAGGTTATGTCATTTCCGTCACATGTCAACGCCCGCACAGATATTAAATTTCTGGCGATCTCTGGTACATATAAGACGTCCCGTAATTTCAGCTCGTCGTCAAGCTCAATTGTCCCAACATGCGTCGCGCATAATTTCTCATTCCCTGCACACGTGACCAAGCCGTCGTGCTCAGCCACCGTCTCGAAGAGCTCCAATTAGTTGAACATATGTTGCGTGGCGCCCGAATCGATGATAGCACCGATCGCCAGATTTGCTTCGGCTCTCGGTTTAGTCTTTTCTTTTTCTGTTTTTACCCAATCGTTGAATTTGTTGCATTGAAATATTCCGTGTTCTCCCTCACAGACGTAACATTTCCGAGGGTGTCCCCGAAAATTCCCGCCTCGATTAGCTCTGCGATCGCCACCTCGGTCGCTTCTGTCATTATGACCTCCTCGATTGTTTCCGTTTTCGTTGTTGTAGCCTCGGCTTCGTCCGGCGTATCTGCCTCGGTTGTCGCGACCGCCGCCTCGATAGCCGCCTTGGTCGCCGCCTCGGTCGCCGCCTTGGTAGCCGCCTCGGTAGCCGCCTCGGTCTGTCGCGTGGGCTTCGTCGCGCCTTTGTTTGTTATCCAGGTCGAACCTGATGCATGCAAGTTGTAGAGCCTCCAGTGTTGTTGGCATATTCTCCCGCACAAGTATTAATTCCCGGTATCTGGGGCTTAGACCCCGGAGATATTGCGGTATAGCTTCTGTGTCGGTCATATCTTCGATTTGCGCCATAATCTGGTTGAATGTGTCATTATAGTCTTCGATCGATCCTTTTTGCTTCATCATCGCAAGCTTATCGTGCATTCGTAACAATTGTTCCATTGGTGCATATTTTTGCGTCATAGCTTCTTTAAGGTCATCCCACGAATCAAATTCTCCCGATGTGTTCACGTGTCTCCGTAGCCACATTCTAGCATTGCCTGTAATTTTACTGATCGCTGCGTTGACTTCCTCCTTTTGTACCGATAGATTGGCGCTGGTAATAAATTGCTCTACGGCATCAAAGTAATCAAACAATCTGGGTGTGCCACCCGATCCATCGAATTTGTTGATCAATCTCAGGTACTCCTTCGCCAGATCGTTAAGCTTTGTTGATGTTGTTGGTGATGGTGATGGTCATAGCGTGTTGCCTTCTGTAGCTGCGTTCTGATTGGTTGGCATGCTAGGTGATGTGATCGTTTTGTCAATTTTTGCCATCAATTCGCCTATTAGGGTTGCAAGCGTGTCTAATTTATCTTCCTGATTTCTGATCGTTGTAGCCATCTGTTCCTGTCGATCGAGGCTAAATGCGATATTGCTCTGATGGTTGCTATCCAATCTGTCGTCGTCGTCAAGGGTTTGATGTCTGTTGTCTGTTTTTGATTTAGACCGCAATCTTGTCAATCTTGTTGCTGATGACAATGATGCGTATAGGTTGTCCATTTCGTCATGTCGCGTCGTTGAATGTTATGTCGTTACGTGTTTATCGCGTTGCTTTATCGCGGTGTCGTTTGTCGCGTTGTTTATCGCTTTGTTTGACGCGTTGTTTACGATTTTAAATAAACACTTACAGTAATCACAGTTGTAATTGCGTAGATGATTGCGTAGATCTCAGGTTGTCGAGCTGCAATTCGAGCGGCTCGGAGCTCATAACCTGTTGAAATTTGATCTTTGAATGTGTGTTTGGAGTAAAGAGCATGCTGGCTAATGAAGCCAATATGCGTGTATTTATTAATGCTAAATTATGATTGGTCGATACAAACAAAGATCGTCTAAGCTACAATTGAGTGACGTATGATCGATCGTTGATGCATCGATCATTGATAGAAGAGATATAATAAGCTAATAATTACAACAGATAGAATGTTTAATACATCCTTCTCCTGAATTACTGGAATAATGCATCCCTCCTTTTTATAGTATAATAAATTGTTCTGAATTTCATACTGTCCTCTATATCTTCTCTAATCTCTCTCCTTATCAACCAAATCACCAAATCATAGTACAGTGTTGTGTTCATTGCTGCGCCCCGCCTTGGGCATCCAATAATGGCATTCTGCTGAGTGCGTCGGTGTTTTGATTCATCTTCCCTTTTCTGAATTTCACTGTGAAGTTATATTCTTGAAGCGTCATGATCCACCATGCATATATTCCACTTAGATCAGGTCTGTTGAACAACCATTTAAGCGCCGAATAGTCCATGATAACTTTGAAGTGTTGCCCAATAAGGTAGTATCTAAACCACTTGACTGCCTATACAACTGCAAGACATTCCAATTTGGTTAATTCGTAATTTTTCTCAGCGCCGTGTGTTCCTCTACTTGCATAGCAAATTACTCGTTCTAGGCCTTTGGTATCATCTTGCGAAAGGATTGCTCCTACTCCTATTGCACTTGCATCGGTATAAAGCTTAAAAAGCTTCATCCAGTTTGATTTTGCTAACACAGGTGTGGTTGCCAGAGCCTTCTTTAATGCGTTGAGCGCTTCTTGTTCAAGTTTACTTTGTTCTTCATTAATTTCTACCTAATTGTAGCTTTTTGTAAGAGTTGCATACAGGGGTTCGACTAAACTTGCAAAATTGCATATATATCTTCGGTAGTACGAAGCTAGTCCCAGAAAGGCGCACATCTCTGTTTGGTTTGTAGATCGTTTGAATTTGGTAACAGCCTCTACTTTGGCTGGATCGGTTCGGATTTCTTCTTTGTCGATAATGTGCCCAAGCATTGTAACCCTTTTTGCGGCGAATGTACACTTCTTTGGTTTCAAATAAAGGCCTTCGGTTCTCATTCGGTTGAATACTTTACGTAATGCCTTAATATGGTCCGGGAATGTTACCGTAAATATTGTAATGTCGTCAATGTACACCAATAACGTTTTTCTAACAAGATCTCCGAATATCTTAGTCATCATTTTCTGGAAGCTTGCTGGGGTGTTCTTGAGTCCGAATGGCATTCGTAAATATTTCCAATAACCTTGCAGGGTTATGAAGGAAGTGATTTCCTGTGATTCTTCATCAAGTCCTATTTGATAATATCCACTGGTCATATCGAGGGTTGTGTAGAGGCTTGCACAAATTGGTATCTTTGAAAAAGTATCATCGATTCTTAGTATTGGAAAGGCATCTTCTTTAGTGATATTGTTCAGCTTCCTAAAATCGGTACATATTCTTGAAGCAAAGGTTCCGGCTTCCAATCCTTTCTTAGGTGTGATAACATTCGGGAATCCCCATGGGCTGTCCATCTCGGCAGCCATTCCTCCTTTGACCATATCATTGATTTCTTTTCATTGCTATTCGATATATGCTGGTGGTGTTCGGTACAGTACACACTTGATCGGGGGGTGCCCTTGGATGTTAATGTGATGAAAATGCTTTGGCAGTTTCAGATTGATCTCCTCAAAGGTTGTTGTGAATATGTCAGAGTACTCGTTAATAAGTTCTTGTAACTCCTTTTTTTCTTCTTCATTAAGCTGTTCCCCAAAGGTGTATGCCTTCTTATTCGCCATCTTAGGTGCATGCTTGAGTTCTGTTACAATTTTTGTGATGTTCATTCCAGTAGATCTGAACCCTTTGTTTCCTCTAGTTGTTTCTTCGAGGTTGGTTACTTCTACAGCCTTGCCCATCTAGATAGGTATGATTATTAGCTACGCAATTTGATCTCCTTCATAGAGTTTGGCTATATTGAATTGATGTCGGTTGACAACTATGATCTTGATTTCACCCATGTAATCTGTGTCAATGACTCCTACATTAATCGTAATCCCGGCGACTGCTAGGGAACTTCTTGGTTTGATTTGACCATAATGTCCTTGAGGTATTTTTGCAGCGATTCCTGTTCTGACTATGCATGATTCTCCTGGTTGCAATTCAATGTCTTTGATGGTAGAGAGATCAAATCCAGTAGCTTGTTCACTTTTTTGTTCCAAGGGTTTGGCCTTCTAATTAGTTCATATGATCTGCATTATAAAGAATTCTTTTTGTTTGTCCTCATCATCACTTTCTATCATTTGTAGGCGGACTCCTCTTTCTAAGTCGACTGGTATTTCATAATGTCATCCTTTCTAGGTGATTCGCATTTTGCATGCACTAAGGTCAATTACTGCTCATACTTTCTTTAACCAGTTATTTCCAATGACAAGGTCATAGGATGTGGTATCAACCACTATTGCTGATACTGGGATGATAAGTTTATCAAAGCAAATAGGTAGTTCATGTACCTTGCCAAGCAGTGTTATGACATATCCGTCTGCCACTACGATTGTCATGGTTATGGCTTCTTTGATTTGCTATCTGAGTCGGTTGAGCATCATCTTGCTAATAATGTATCCTCCAGTGCCTGTATCGATAATGCACAGTATCATAATTTCCTTAATCTGACATTGCGAGTATGCCGACGAGTTCTGTAGTTCATCATCCTCCGATTGTTGTGTTGTGTTAATCTCTACTACTTCATATCCTGGTTGTGCGTCACTTATCCCTTTTCGGATTTGCTGTTAGAATGTTGGAAATTCGGCAAGTTGTCCTATTTTGACTAGTATAGTCATATCCTCCATTTCTTTCCATATGTCTAGACCGTATTTCTTGGATTTTTGCAATTTGCGTTCCTTGTTTCCTTCACTCGCAGGTGCCTCAGACATTGGTATATCTTCTTAGATGATTTGGTTCACTTCTTCTTCGAAGAGTTCATCTTATTTATTACCATCAAATTCACGCTCTTGTGCTCATTGTACTACCCATGGAGTTTTTGTTGTATAAGGAGATCCTGCCTTTTTGGGACGTCCAGGTTTTTGTTTTTCTTACACAGCTGAAAATGCCTCCACCTGGCTGTACTTATCTTCGCTATCAAAATCTTCTTCTTCAAAGGTGATGACATTTATCTGGGTTCATCCTTAGGTTCTTGGTTGGGTGATTCTGCTCATTTCTGTCATATACCTCGAAGTATAGTGCCCTTTCTCTCTGCATCTCTTACATACTCTCATGTCAGGTTAAGTGCAATCTCTTGATATATGCTCATCTTAGTTGTACCTAAAGCACCTTGAGTTGCCAATCGGATATGCATTTGGTCCTGTTGCAGGGGTTGGGTTTGCTATAAATCATTGGACTGGTCGCTGTACATCAATCTGCCTTTTAAGGTCCGATATATGCACAGTTATCTTGCTCATCTGTTCAATGAGATTATCTATAGCTAGGTCCTTTCATGAAGCTGCTCCCCAGTTGACTGTTGCTAGTGTGATGGTAGGTACAACCGCTGATATGGTATGGGTTTCTTGAAGATTACCTGGTAAAATCTGTTGCATTATATCTTAACCCAGGTTTCGTGCGGCCCAATATCTCTGCGCATAATCCACTTTTTGTACATGATTTAGTCCAACCAAGCTGGAGTGTACTTGGAGGGCAATTTCTCGATGAAGTCCATTCATAAAGGATTGCTCTATGATGAGGTCCTGGTTGGCTGTTGGATATCCTATGAGATCTACCACATGTTGTATCTTCATGTGGAAGGCGAGAGGGCTTTCGTTTATTCCTTGGTACATTGATGCTAGTTGATCCTTTATGCTTTACTATATGTTGGCAGTATGGTAAGTTTCTCTTAACCATACAATGGCATTTGTAAAGGTTACTAAGGCATCAGCTTCTGCATTTGCCCCTCCTGCTCCTCTATTAAATCCTCTATTTGCTGCCATAGCGGCTATTGCAGTGTCATATGCGATCTTGGTGGGTCCTCATAAAACTGCTTCCAGGATATTTACTTTTGCAACATTGTTGAACTATCGGATCACGTTATAAATCTGCAGATCTTCAATGAACTTGATTACTGATTCAGCTGGTACATAACTAGTGAAGGTCAGTGGTCTTTCTGTCATTTCGTATGTGTTGTTTTCTGGTTCGTCATCTGTTTCGTCGTCAGATGATTTGTAAAATAATGCCTATAGATCATCACCAAAATCGATAGCTGATTCGTCATCTGATGACAATCCGTTATGTACTGTAAGGGAGGCGATGGATTCTCTTGTTTCGCTATAATTGCCATCTGAAGGGTTAAGTGTAATGAATTCTTCTTCCTCGAAGCTGGAACTATTTGGTAATCTTCTTCGTATAAAAAGCGGGGGTGTCCTTCGGTGATTTGTTTTGAACGATGCTGTCTTCCGCTATAGGTGTGCTATCATTACTTGAAGGGGTAGTTCGGTCCTGCTTGAATAAGGACATGAGAGTTGGTCTTGTAATAACTCTCCTGCCAGTCAGCACCAAGATGTGACAAATGTACTAATAAATAGTCATTCATTCGTTCATTCGTTGAGAATGCTCAGAGTGTCAGACATGATATCTCCCTTTGCATATCCTTACTACAGCTTCATGCTGTGCTCTTCAGGCTTTACTATGACTGATATTGAGATATTCCAAGACTCTGTGCAAACTGATTTATTAAAGAGAAATAGAGGAGATATTTATACAAAATTAAAGGACTAATGAACAACTAATAAAGACTTTGCTATGAAAATACAATCCAATTGTTGCGAAGAATATGAAGTGACTCTTTTGCTAATAAAATTGTCATCATGCCAATAAAATTGTTGTCATGCCAATAAAATTGTCATCACGTGACAAAATATTACAGTAAGCATAGTACAAATTTATGAAAATCAGTTAAGTTGGGGGTCAGCCATCACAATATCCAGATAACAGATGATTATATATTAATAATAAAATGTTTGATATATTCTTCTTCTGAATTACTAGAATAATATATTCCTCTTTTTTACAATATAATAAATTGTTCTGAATTTCATACTGTCTACCTATAGTTAATAAAATATTTTTTGTCTAATCTTCTATATCTTCTTTGATTTCTCTCCTAGTCAACCAAATTACCAAATTATAGTATTGCATTCATTATTGTGCTCTGTCTTAGGCATCTAATAATGGCATTCCGCTGAGTATGTTAGTATTCTGATTTATCTTTTTTTTTCTAAATTTCACTATAAAGTCATATTCTTAAAGCATCATAATCCAACATATATATATTCCACTTGAATCAGATCTGTTAAACAGCTATTTAAGTGCTGAATGGTCTGTAATGACTTCAAAATGTCATCCAATGAGATAATATCTAAACAACTTGACTACCTATATAACTGCAAAACACTTCAATTTGGTTGATTTATAATTCTTCTTAGTATCATAGATTCCTCAACTTGTATAACTAATTACTTATTCTAGGCTTTTGGTATTATCTTGCAAAAGGATAGTACCTACTCCAATTGTGCTTGCATCTATATACAGCTTAAAAAGCTTTATCCAATTTGGTTTTGCCAATACAGGTATAGTTGCTAAGATCTTCTTTAATGCATTGAGTACTTTCTGCTTGAGTTTGCTTTATTCTTCATTAATTCTTGTATAATTATAGCTTTTTGTTAAGATTGCATATAGCGGTTTAGCTAGACTTGTGAAATTTCATATGTATTAGCAGTAGTATAAAGCTAGCTCTAGAAAGGCATGCATCTCTGTTCGATTCATAGGTTGCTTGAATTTGATAAAAGCCTCTACTTTGGCTAGATCAGTTTAGATTTCTTCTTTATTGATAATATGTTCAAGTATTATGACTTTTTTGGCAGTAAATGTACACTTCTTTTATTTCAAATAAAGACCTTCAGTCCTCATTTGATTGAATACTTTGTATAGTACTTTAATGTAATCTGGAAATATCATCATAAATATTATAATATCATCAATATAGACTAGTAGCATTTTTCCAATAAGGTCTCCAAAAAATCTTAGTTATTATCTTCTGAAAACTTGCTGAAGCATTCTTGAGTCTAAATGGCATTTATAAATATTTCCAATAGTCTTACAGTATTATAAACAAGGTGATCTCTTGTGATTCTTCATTGAGTCCTATTTGATAATATCAGCTAGTTATGTCAAGAGTAGTATAAAGGCTTATACAGACTAGTATTTTCAAAAAGATATTATCAATTCTTGGTATTGGAAAGGTATCTCCCTTGATGATATCATTAAGCTTTCTGAAATTAGTACACATTCTTAGAGTAAAGGTTCTGGCTTCTAATTCTTTCTTTAGTATAATAATATTTAGGAATCCTTATAGACTATCTGTTTCAGCCACCATTCCTTCTTTAACTATATCATCAATTTCTTCTTGTTGCTATTTAATATAAGCAGGTAATGTTCAGTATAGTGTGTATTTGACCAGTGGGTACCTTTGGACATTAATGTAATAGAAGTACTTTAGCAACTTTAAGTTAATCTCCTCAAAAGTTGTTATGAAGATGTTATGGTATTCATTGATAAGTAATTTCAGTTTCTTTTTTTCTTCTTTGCTAAGTTATTCTCTAAATATATATGCCTTCTTATTATCATCTTGGGTATATACTTGAGATCTATTATAATTTTTGCAATATTAGCTCTGATAGATCTAAATCCTTTGTTTTCTCTAGCTGTTTCTTTGAGGTTGGTTACTTTTACTACTTTGCTAGTCCAGATAGATATGATTATTAACTGTACAACTTAGTCTCCTCCATAAAGTTTGGCCATATTGAATCAATATCAGTTAATGATTACTATCTTGATATTATCTATATAGTCTATATCAATAACTCTTACATTAATTATAATTCCAGCAACTGCAAGAGAGCTCCTTAGTTTAATTTGACTGTAGTGTTTTTGGAGTATTCTTACAGTAATTCCAGTTTCAACTATATATAATTCTCCAAGTTGCAGTTTGATATTCTTGATAGTAAAGAGATTGAATCTAGTAGCTTGTTCACTTTTTCATTCTAATAGCTTGGCTTTCTAGTGGGTCTATACAATTTACATTATGAAGAATTCCTTCTGTTCATTCTTATTATCACTTTCTATTATCTGTGGGTAGACTTCTCTTTCTAAGTCTATAGGTATTTCATAGTAACATTCTTTCCAGGTGATTCATATCTTGTATACTCTGAGGTTGATTACTGCTTATACTTTTTTCAACCAGTTATTTTCAATAACAAGATTGTAGAATATAGTATTAATCACTATTGCCGATACTGGGATGATGAGTTTATCAAAGCAGATAGGTAGTTCATGTACTTTGCCAAGTGGTGTTACAACATGTCTATCTACTACTATAATTGTCATAGTTGTAGCTTCTTCAATCTGCTATCCAAGTCAGTCAAGCATCATTTTACTAATAATGCATCCTCTAGCACCTATGTCGATAATGCATAGTATCATAATCTCTTCAATTTAATATTGTAAATATACTAAGGAATTCTGCAGTTTATTATCCTCTAATTACTGTATTGCATTGATCTCTACTACTTTATATCTGAGTTGTACATCACTTATTCCTTTTTAGATTTGCTATCAGAATGTTAGAAATTTAGCAAGTTGTCCTATTTTGACTGGGATTGTTATGTTCTCCATTTCTTTCATATATCTATATCAGAAAAATGGTTAATTAATCTACAAACTATTTACTAAGAGCTGCAAACTATTTTACTAAGAGCTATAAATAAAATAGCTATGGATATAAATGTTAGTTATAGACTTTAAACTATTATTGGCAAAGAGCTACAAACTACCCTAAAACTCTGCTAGAACAATATTACAAACTATGAATACCTCTAGAACAATATTGTGAACTACAAACTAGCTAGAACAGCCTATAAATAGTCTGAGAATAGTCTACAAGTATGGATGCTAGTCATAGACTATGAACTGAAAATAGTTTCCTAATATAGATTATATTTCTTAGATTTTGTAGCTTGTATTCCTTGTTTCCTTTACTTGCAAGTACCTCAGACATTGATGTATCTTCTTAGATGATGTAGTTAACTTCTTCTTTGAAAAGCTTATCTTGTTTATTACTATTAAATTCACATTCTTGTACTTGTTATACTATCTGTAGGGTTTTCATCATATAGGGAGATTCTACTTTCTTAGGATATCTGGATTTTTATTTTTCCTGCATAGTTGAGAATACCTCTACCTGAGTATATTCGTCTTCACTATCAAAGTCTTTTTCTTCAAATGTGACAATGTTTATCTAAGTTTATTCTTAAGTTTCTAGTTAGATAATCCTGCTAGTTTCCATCATGCATCTTGAAGCATAGTACCCTTTTTCTCTATATCTCCTGTATATTCTTATATCCAGCTGAGTACAATCTCTGGATATGTGCCTATCTTAGTTATACCTGAAGCATCTCGGGTTCTTGATTGGGTATATATTTAATCCAGTTGCAAGGGTCAGATTTATCATAAATTATTAGACTAGTCACTGTGCATTGGTTTACCTTTTAAAGTCTAAAATATATGTAGTCATCTTGCTTATTTGTTTGATAAGGTTATTCATAGCTGGGTCCTTTCATAAGGCTCTCTAGTTAACTGTAGTTAGTGCAATGGTAGATATAACTTCTAGTACTGTATGGGTTCTTGGAGGTTGTTTAGTAATATCTACTATATTATATCTTGACTCAGGTTTCATATAGCCTAATATCTCTATATATAATTAATCTTTTATGTGTGATTTAGTCTAACCAGGCTGGAGCATACTTGAATAGTGATTTTCTAGTAAAGTCTATTTATGAAGAACTACTTGATGATGGGGTTTTGGTTAGCTACTAGATATCCCACAAGGTCTACTGCATGTTGGATTTTTATATGAAAGGTAAGAGGGCTTTTATTTATCCCTTGATATATTGATGCTAACTGATCCTTCATGTTTTGCTATATGTTGGCCATATGGTAAGTAACTCTTAACCATGCAATGGTATTAGTGAAGATCACTGTAGCATTGGCCTCTATATTTGCTCCTCTTGCTCCTACATTAAATTCTCCATTTGCTGCTATAGCAATTACTATAATATTATATATAATCTTGGTAAGTTCTCATAAGACTACTTCTAGAATGTTTACTTTTGCAACATTAGTAAACTGTTGGATTGTATTGTAAATCTGCAAGTCTTTGATAAACTTAATTACTGTGTAAGGGAGGTGATAAATTTTCTTATTTCACTATAGTTACTGTCAGAGAGGTCAGGTGTAATAAATTTTTCTTCCTCAGAGCTAGAGCTGTTCAGTAATCTTCTTTATATAAAAAGTGAGATATCCTTCAGTGATCTATCTTGAATAATACTATCTTCTACTATAGGTATACTGTCATTACTTGAAGGAGTAGTTTAGTCCTGCTTGAATGAGAATGTGAGAGTCAGTCTTTTGATAACTCTCCTACCAGTTGGCACCAAGATGTGACAAATGTACTAATAACTAGTTATTTATTTATTGAGAATACTCAGAATTATAGACATGATATCTCCCTTTATATATCCTTACTATAGCTATATATGCTGTACTCTTCAAGCTTTACTATAACTGATATTGAGATATTCTAAGACTTTATGCAAACTGATTTATTTAGATAGGAATAAAGGAGGTATTTATATAAAATTGAAAGACTAAAAATACTTCACTATAAAGATAATAATTTAGTCATTATGAATTATATAATCACTGCTGGAGTAGTGTCCTCACTGCTATAGTGAGTAGCATATATCTTTTATAATATCCTCTCCACTAAAGTAGGTGGCTTGCAGCTGTGGACATAGTTATATATATGGTACAAATATTCAAAAGCAGAAGGTAACTTTAACTAAATCAAGCATAGTGGTAAGTTCGCAGAAATCAAACAATTTGAGAGTTAGCCATCACAATATATTAGTATCTCTAGAGATATTACTGATATACTTCTCAAACAGTATAAGTAAATAATTGGTAGCTTTGTTTTTATATAATGATTAGTACAAGATATATAGAGTATCTTGTAAAAATATTGTATCTTGTAAAAATATTGTAAAAATTAGCTATAGAATATATTTAACTTAGATTATATATTAAGTATTCTACTAACCTATTCTATTTTATGATAGGCCTCTTTGCTAAGATCTGTGCTAGTTGTATTGCTTTATAAAATATATAAAAACAAATATTTTAGAATGTAATTATATAACATTAATACTTTGTAATGAAACATTAATAATACTATATAGCTATGAGGAATGTTATAATGATTGATACACAACTTGCTCAATTTGTAAGAACTTGCCACCTGTTTTTGAAGTTACTATAACCTTCCATCCCCTTCTCTTTTTAGTTATAAATGACTTTTATTTCTGCTTGATGACTTTTATTTTTACTTGATAACTTTTATTTCTGCAAAATACCACTACCATAGTCATTATATATTCTTCACAATGATTGGATTATATTTTTATAGCAAACTTTTTTTATTTCTTCCTTAGTCTTTTAAATTTGTGTAAATACTCCTTCTATTTCTATCTAAATAAATCAGTTTGCACAGAGTCTTGGAATATCTCAATATCAGTCATAGTAAAGTCTAAAGAGTACAGTATATTTAGTTGTAGTAAGGATATGCAAAGGGAGATATTGCATCTAACACTCTGAGTATTCTTACTTAGTACATATGAATAAATAAATAACTGATTATTAATACATTTGTCACATCTTGGTACTGACTAGTAGGAGCTTTATCAAGTACTCTAAAGAGGAATGACTGAAGCTTATGTCCTCATTCAAGCAGGACTGAACTGTTATAATCAAACTGTTATAACCATGCAGACTCATTAAATTGAAGCTCTGCTGTATAAAATGAAATAGACTACCTTGAAGAGTGCAACTGGCACACACTATAGAAAAATGCTATTAGGAAATATGATAGCATACATTAACTAATAAAGGTTCAAATCACTGGTATAACTAGATTCCACCTAAGATAAGATCTATATGAAATGAATAAGAAAAACAAATTACTGAGTAAATAAGATATATGATTACTAAATACAAGTTGAATGAACTGAACTGACTGAACCAAATGAACTAATAGAGAAACTGAATAAAGAAATAGATAAATTATAACTATCTTAAAGCTAGCACACCCTGGTATGCACTATAGGAAATGATCAGAAGGGCTACTAATACCTGCCCTAGAAGAAGAATAAAATGATTACAGCAATGATTTCAACCTAGACATTGATCATTACTAGAATAATATTAGAAGATTCTACAATAAAAGAGTAAAAACCAATTCAAAAGCAGGCAAACTTTGCAAATGGGCTCAAGATGAGAAACCTTTCATTTTAAGAAGAACTCTGAGAGATATATCAAGACAAGTAACCTTGAGAAAAAAAAACATTATAAATCATTGATTGAAGAGATCTTATTACTGAACTAGCTCTTGATCAAACATAGAAGAAGATAGAGTAAAACTATTTATTCAAATCATCAAGAAGTAACTGGATATCATTGGAACTATAAAGTTATAATAAAAGTATAAGAGAAAAGAGTAGTATATAATTTAGAAGACTTTTTGGAGTTCGGAGTTGCAAGAAAGACAGAAGTGGTGGATAACCCCATTCTTATATCAGCTGATATTACATGTGAATAACCACCTAAGCATGAGCATCTCCAAATCTCAGCATGACCTCAAGGACTTACCTAGGCTAGAGACCTCATTCAGAACACCTCATTGCTGACCCAAACAAGTAAGACAACCCTAGTCAGAGAAAAAGAATAAATAAATTCAGACAATAAGAGAGCAAGATATATGACAAGATGCCCAAAATGACCCCCAGCTAAGAAACAAATCACTAAAAGTAAGTCACCAGAAAACAGAATTACATATAAATCCTATACCTTCAGAGCCAGATCTTATAACCATCAACATCTCATGACGAGATTCTATGAGACCAACATATAGCATTCAGATAGCTTAACATATGTATACTGTGATAGAAAGAATTTTTATTAAGTTAAATTGCTCAAAAACATATTTGTACCACAGTACTACTTTACTTAGTATATTTCTTAATTAGAGTAGTATATTTCTATATTTATATTATCAATTTCTAAATTATAAATTGTATAATTCTGTAGACCAATAACCATTTAGATTCTGAATAATAGTTTAGATTCTGAACGAGTATCTAGATTCTGAACAACAGTTTAGATTCTAAACAAGCATTTACCCTCTTTTATTTTTAGCTCATTACCCTTTTTATTTTACCTTAGCTAATCAATTTGTACTAAGAGTTTTGGGCAGTCACCCATATAGCACTCCCTTCAATTTGTAATTTCTTATAAATACCTCTCTCACAATTATTAATAAAATTCAGACTGCAACAAGCTAAGAAAGCTTCTTATAGATAACTCAAGAGATAATCCTACAAAGTCTAAATAGACTTTGTAGAAAAAGCCTTAGTCTGGGACTAAGTAATAGTTAAAGAGAGAGAGAAGTTTATTATTCACAACAAAGCTTATTATATATACTATTTAATATACTTTCTTACCAGTCTACTACCCTTCCTAAGATACTACCATTACATAATCTGCTAAGACTTCTAAAATATATTTTCTATACTTACTTAACTCTAAGTATTTTGCCGTTAATATATTTTAGTCTGCTATAACATATATACATACATGCCTAAATCACTCATCTCATTGTCAATAGTTATAGCCTGCCAATAACTCTAGCTTAAATGACCTAGCTCGAATGACTGATAAATCAGTTTAGCTCATTAGTCTGACTAATGAATGAGCCTATAAATGAAGTTAGAACACTCAACTAAGGACCTAATTGGCTGAATAACCTAAGGGTTAGAAAGGAAAAATAAATAAATAAATTAGCTCATGCCTGAAAGCTTATTAGAATTATACTACCAAATCACCCAATCTACCTAGATGTAATATAAACAAAATGAATCATGTACCCAAATCATATAAGGAATGCACCATGACTACTGCTTATAGTAAGATCTTGAGTTACTTACCGAAATCAGCAGAATGACTCACATATATACTATGTGAAGAGATTCTTAGAGATTTTAGCAAAATCTATAATAAAAAGCAAAAAGTGAAAGTTAGACCAAAATGACTAAAATAAGAAGAACAAACAAGCAACCTGAGCTCTATATACCCAAACAGATATACTTAGATAAGATTAGTAGATATGATAATATATAGAAAAAGAGAAAGAAAACGCAAGCCTAGGTCTTTAGTTATTGTGACGGACTAAAATATATTAACAGCGAAATACTCTGATATTGAGTAAGTGTAGAAAATACGTTTTCAGGGGTCTTAGCGGTTTATGCGGTAGTATCTTAAGAAGGGTGTCGATGTAGGTGTTAACTAGCAAGAATTAAATGTGATTGATCGAATAAAGTGTATCTGTTAGAATCTCGAAACTATCCAATTGCTTACTCCTTGAGTAAGGCTTCAGTATCCCTTGGGTTGTCTGTTTGTAAGCTTCCTTAGCTTGTTGCAGTCTGAATTTTATTGATAATTGCGAGCGGGGTATTTATAAGAAATTACAAGGTGCTATACGGGCAGCTACCCAGGTTACTACTTGAATTTCTGATTGGCTCGGCTAAATATAAGGTACAAATTGATTGGATAAGATATAATGAATGATATATCAGGTTATAATGTAATTGGGCGATGAAATAATATATCAGATCAAAATACTATTTTAGGTTATAGTGTGATTGCAGATCTCAGCAACGTTACAAGTCTCAGCAACATTACAAGTCTCAGCAACGTTACAAGTCACATGACTATGATCTTCACATGATCAAATTGTATATCGTCACAAAATGTTCCGTCACATCTCCTTCCTTTCTGCGAGTTAGACTTCAAGGTATAGTTCTAACTCGGAGAAATCTCTTTGTAACTGTTTTACCTCTTCCTCTAGCTCCTTTATTTCATTCTGTGTCAGTTGATTTAGTTGGTGCATACTGCACCGAAAGTGGTTCAAAGCACTAGGCTTGTGCTTGAATAGTTGATAAATTCGATCAGCCATTTTCGCAGCATAGGCAGGGAGTGCTC